>JBBPTU010000337.1:0-27414 GCA_038094295.1 Tylopilus aff. beelii | reverse complement strand
TTCCTCCACATCCCCACCTCCGGTCGACTCTCCTGTCGCAACGATCTCTCCAACTGGCACTCCGTCCCCTCACAATCGCAAGGGATCTCGTGTATGGGATCCAGCTCGTGGTATCGATGCCTTCAGGCGAGGATCTGAAGAGGTCCTTGCCAAGTTCATGAAGCGAAGCTCTTGGGAACAACGTGCGTGATTACACGATCGTGGCATTGTATACATGTACTTTTCTGGATCTCTTCTTTTTCCTTTGCTCTACAACCGCATATGATACCAACATCATCCCTCTGTTTCCATGTTCTTGCACCCGCTTAGTGTACAGTGTGCTATGTAACTCGTGTTTCTTCTTCCTTTCCTTTCGTCGCAGGTCGTCATACATTACGATACGTTTTCTACAAGGCCATTGATAGTTTGAGTGGATCGAAGCCCGGCTCCAGACTACAGTCGACTCTGTCCTAACCCATACGTACTATAACCCATACTCTCTGATAACCCATAGGATTTGTCACATCCCAAGTCGGTTTGCGGGAAATTGGGGACCATAACCCATAACTCTGCCATACCCCATAACCCATACTGATTTCACGTTACCATAACCCATAAAATTGACGCGACATATTGCTCTATTAAGGAAAGTCTCTCACATAATCTCTATCGAGACAGTCCGTAATTGCTGGAATAAGGCTAGTGTTCTTCCTAATGTCGACACATTGACACGGCCATCCTCCATTCAACTTATCTCTAAATTAAAGACTCTAATCCATACCACAGATCCATGCCATCCAAATAACCCCGTTGCACAAATCGAGGATTCCGTCAGCGATGTGTTAGACAAACTGCAGGTGCCCTCCAGCGCTCGAACCGAATGGACACCGCCGAACTTCCTAACCCGGCTAATGGGGCTCACCACATCGTGGAGGCGACTGACGAGAACATTTGATGTGTTGTTCTGGATGTTAAAAAGCTGTGGGAAGCGAATGAGACACAGGCCAATGAGTTTGATGCAGAGATAGATGAATTTGTTGAGCCAGGTCCTTCACGCTGCATCACGCAGGGAAGCGTTGCAGGCGGTGTTGGTTCTGGGGAAATATTTGATAATCCATTCATGTGTAGGTTGGAGGTGACGCTGTCCTCACTTGGAAAGAGGACTTGTGTTCTCGAGATGCAGACGATGAAGGACAAAGATTACGAGTTTTTTCAGCCTAAATAACTTGATTTCCATACTCTAAGTAATTTTGATTCGTCTCCGATTAGCACGGGTCTCACTCGAAACCCATACTCTCCCATAACCCATACTTTGGGACCTATCCCGAGGGGTATGGGTTAGGACAGAGTCGACTGTATATAGTTTGATCAATTGAAGGGCACCCCAGTGGATCGCCCACGTTTAATTCATGCCATCACGATTTCTGGAAGCGAACTACCCAAGCTAGTGTTGTATTTTTTGCGCCATACCTTGGGACATTGTACATTAAGCGCCTTGAAGGCCAAGGGTAGTCTTTACTTTCTCTCGTCTGATCTCGCGGAAATTCCGTTCTCCATGTTTAGGTTTACCTACAGAACCATAGCATGAGCCGACGACACCTGCCAAAGGACTTCAGGGAACATGGCAGCAGGCGGCTCGGAAACTCTGTGAAAAGGGAACACTAGAAAGCAACACTGACGGGAGATCTGCCAATGGGCAAGTGGCTCAGAAGGGTGTTAGATTGACCGTCATCAACGTGAGTTCACTGTTCGGCATCAACACAGCGCTTTCTTGATTTCAACATCTCGACCAGTCTCCCACTCAGTGGCACCCTCTACGCGCAGAAACTGAGAAAACCCCAGGCCAATAATAGTTTCTACTTCGGCTGCGTTCCTATCCGAGGGCCGGTGTGTGGACGTCATTCTTTTTGGTTGGCACGTTCTTGCCAACGGACTAGAACGAGTCTAGTCGGTCTAGATAATGGAAGTGCGTTTGAGCTGAAAGCGGCCTAGGTCGATTTATTACAGGTCAGCTGCCACCGACGTCACCCCAGAATGGAATGTCATGCGGTGCGCGTTGGCAAATATAAAAAGCGTGATAAGAACGTGAGCTCTTCGGTCGCCTCGATCAAAGTGATACGGTCATGGCGAGTGGAAGCTGCGTTCTGCCGCTTCGCGCTGATTGACTTTTTTTTACTCTAGTCGTCTTTCTTCAATCTCGCTGGGCAAGCGCTTTCTGCAGCTGCTAGTGGATCCTCCGGGTCCGACAGTAAGGCCGTTATCATGGTTGCATCGGCTGATTGATCAGTGATGTGCGGCGCTTAGATATCGTTCAGAGGATGGGTGGGCAAGAATACAACACCCCTCATCACAGTCAGCAGCCGCAGGGCGGTTGTGAGTAGCCACTCTTCCCAATAGTATAACAGCCCCTAACGGCGATAATCACAGTCAACGCACAGGAGGTATTGTCCCATGCGGACACCGACGACGAGAACAGTGGATACATCACAAATGCCATTCAACATGTCCACGATAATTCCGTACGCAGCGTTCCTCTGGATCAGATGCAAGACTAATCCGATACAGCATCAAGCTCACAACGAGCAGCTGCAAGAGGGTGATATGGCCAAGTATGGCCCCATGGTCATGAGCGTAATGCAACACGCCTAATCCCAAGACTCTAACTGACCTGTTTGGCAGGCTCTTTCCTCCTTGACTGCGAAGTCGGGAGTTGACATTGGCTCTCTCGTATCGGGTGGCATGGGCGAAGGTGGAGGAAACCAGCTCATGGGTATGGTCATGAAGCAAGTAGGCAAGCAATTCACTGGTGGAGGCGGGGAGGAAAAGCAAAGCATGATGAACGGTGCTGCGATGACCGTCGCAAAGCTTGTGGCCCAGAAGCAGCTTTCGGCTTTCACAGGAGGTTCTAACAGCGGGGGGCTCGGTATGATGCAAATTGGGGAAACGGTGAGGATATATCCCTTCCGTCCTTCTCTTTCTTATGGGTTTATTTACAGTTGCTCAAGAGCCGATTCGGATGATCAATGATTAATGTATACTAATATATACTTTTCTTGTAAGAGGAGCTGTTGTTGCACAGGCTTCGAGCCTCAAGTCAAAGCAGGCTGAAGGGCCCTACACTGTAATCATCAAAATTCGTGCATTTAAAAACTACACAGGAAATACACCGACGGTCAGATCCATGGCCTGTAGCAAACACTACCTGAGGGTGTCAGTCATTAAGCGTTCGTTCAACGTTCAACATCTATGTACAATATCATTACCAAGTTGGCTAACGATGCAACTAAAAGTTCGCATCACCACTGAAGCGTATTCCCAGCTCCATTTGCTAACCAGTAGTTCTAGTGTGCCGAAATGTGCTAAATATTCGAACCTTGTTAGATCCCAAAATTACAATTGCACGGGGCTACAGCACGCGTACATTGCTATACGGAATCGTCTGATAGCTAGCTAGCACTTGACGGGTAGACCTCGCAAGCATTAGAAAAGATGAGAGAACATCACGGACACTTCGGTGATCGTGAGGCATGACGTGCTCTATATATCTGCAGCACGAGCGACAACCTTTCCTGTGTTGATAATGAATTCATGCAAAGACAGTCATACAATGCGTCGATGCAGCGAGGCACATCTCCAGTACTGATGGGGTCCGGTCACTTGAAGTCATAAGAGTCAGGTCGAATGAGACAGCGGAGAAGATGACATCTCCGGTGTTGTGACGGTGGAAGACGATCTCGATGACACACTACAAGTCAATCTCCTGTCTTGCACGGAGCTCAGTAATGACGATCTTGAGAGTGAAACTATCGATCCTTCGGAGACCTTGTTGAGGTCAGGAGTAGGGCATGACCAGGGGGGGATTCGTTTGGGTAGCGGAGAAATCTTGCGTTGGTGGGTAAATGCTGGGATGAGTGTCGTCATGGGTGAATCGGGACTGGGTGATCTGAACACGTGCAATGAGGAGGTAGTCGCCGGTATTGGTTGAAGAGCAATCCGAATGGGAGAAGTTATATCGACGGTCGTGTGTATACGAGCAGGATGTGGAGCAGGAGGGGGTCTGACAGTGATTGCGGACGTCGCTGCAGGATCAACATGTGACACATTCCCTGCCTTTCTGCGAGAACGAGAGCGAGAATCATCCCGAACATTCAATTTAGAGAATTGCTCGCTGAGCTTGCCAACATCCATTACGGGTTGGGATATTTGATGGGGTGTGAGGACCGGTCGCCTGGGCCATTCGGGAGTAACAAAGGTGGGAATGCTCGGGAAAGGGTTATATTCACAACTTGGCGGATAAATTGTAGGAAACGCATGAGGAGGAGCAACTCCATCAAGAATATTGCGCTGCTGAGTGGAAGGTAGCTTTGAGAAGATGAGTCACTAGTGCAACTAAATAGCATGGGTAACCTACTGGTAAGCATTGATTTTGAGGCGGACATGTCTTGGCAATCAATGGGATAGCAGATTGTCCCAGCCTACGCGTCAAAGTCTTGAATGCGATTGAGGCACCTTCTGAAACTGGTTTCTTGTGAAGTGTCCTTTTTGTGCGATTGCGCCGGTTCTGGAACTATGGACGGTGGATTTGTACAATGACTATTTGTAGAAGAATAAGTACGAACCCAGACATGAATCTGTCGGTAAGTCATATCAAACTTTTGAGAAAGAAAGACTTTATCAGCATGCGTGGGGAAGGGATTCTCCTCAAAGAAATGTTCTAGCAGAGGGACATATTGCTGCAGGACATGGTTAACCAGTATAACTTGGCATACTAATTGGTACTTGCATGATTGAAGGTCCTACAGTTCTTTGGAGGGACACTTTGCTTGTCCTCCGAGCAGCGGAGAACTGAAGGTCCGCTCTCTTGGAATAACGCAATACCTTCACTAATCCACGCATTGAGCTTCCTGAGGTATGTTTGCTTGAAAGCCGCTATGATGGTATCGTTGGAGGTATTGGGGCACGTAGAGGGTATCTGCGCGAGCTTCAAACAAGCACGCGAAATGATGGCGAGAGCTTGTTCACGAAACTCGCAGGCTCGTTGATGGTACGCCGTTTGCATCGCCTGAGCAACATCTTGCTTTGCACCTGCCGCGACCAACACAGTGAGGAGAGAAGGCGGTTCAGGAAGGTCGACGCGTATTGCGCAAGCAGGTGGCGGTAGAGAAGCGGTACTTAGCGAGCGAGAGTTGAGATGTTGGTCGGAACAAGCCAAAATGCGCGAAAGCATAGAGATCGATTGGTCCCCAATGACCATGATGGAGGTATAGTACAATCAGCGGGACTCAATGACTTCCTATGTATAGTTGACGGATTTAACATTTCCGATTCAAACCCCGCATTGTTCTCGCAATTAGTTCGTTCCGGAGGCTACGAACCTTTCGGGCAGCTTACCTCAATACAGAAGGGCTACAGTACCAAGACAACCAACCACCACCAGTGTCATATCGCAGAAACAGCCAGAGGCACTGATTCCCTTATCAGACCTCTCACCTTCGTCACCAGTATCTTCAAGCTGTCTCGACAACTCTCTCACGGACGGGAGCGAGGACGAAGACATATTACCTTCATCGTTGGCTAGTCGAAAACGCCACTTGCCACCTTCAGAACCTACACAACTCACCAGTTCTGCGACAACGAGAAGGCCTGTAAAGCGACCGCAGTGCGTTCCTAGTCTCATTGTCTTCACATCTGTTAATTTAACCTTAGCCTCGTCTTCATCATACTGTACAACATTCGTCTGCCATATCTTTTGAGATGTTATAAAATCCTTTCACAGCAGTGAATTTGTCGCATCCCCAGAGACAACGTATCCGCCTTCAGTCCTTGATTCTGCTTTTCACGGCCTCTCGCTACCGTCGGGATCTTTCACGATCTATCGGTTGGACCGCGCTCCTCAATGAAGATCCGTCTAGATCAATAAATGAACCCTTGTCTCCTTATGTAATCATCTGGCAGCTCTACTCCGGACATCGATCTCTCAATTCTACAACTTCCTCAGGTATAGACTGTTGCCAGTTCACGAGCTGCTTCGTTTTTTTTTTGGGATGTATGTGTATTTCTTGCGCTGTCTTGCAGCAGATAGACACTATCTCATACCACACATCCTTGTTGCTATATCTATCTCTCAATGTACCATATTCCTTCAGGAGATCAGTTTGCTCTCACTCCACCTAAGGGTATTACTGTGTGATTCTTAGCATGGTACGTTACTAATGTGCATGTATCATAGTGTTTGGATAAAGTATATCATAGTGTTTGCATGGGAATATATCATAGCGTTTGCATGGGATCTGAATCATACCAGCGTCTCCGATAGTAACAGGGCGGGAATCCCTATCGCCAAGTAAAACGCTTGGTACAAACGTGGGATCCTGACTCTTTTTTTTTCCGCGCAGAGCCTAAGGCAAGCAGCACCTGTTCGCGACTCCCGCGTTCTTTGTGGAATACAGATGCTGGTCATCGCATCCCCCTGCGTAATCGGCCCAGGGAGAAGTCCAAGTCGGATTATAGCAGGAAACGCGAACCGACGGAACCGAAAGTAGCGAGACCGCTAAGTATCCCCCAAACTCCAAAGGTAGTTCGGGCTATCGAGCAGCGAGTGATATGGTGATCCGAACAAGGAAGGTAGTTCCTGACTCTTCGATATGTCCTCCGGCGAGGAGTGTGAACTGACGCTTGAGAGAGAGCAGCTGCGACTCTCAGTATCAGTGAAGAAGAAGCGAGGTGAGGAGGATGTCGAGGAACCCTCTGATTGCGTGGAATCTCGGGAAGCGTTCTGCATTCGGCCAGGAAGACGCTGAGGTAACGGGGAAATCTTGCGTTTTCCAGGGACCGGTCTCGTGTTGGGCTGCGTCGAGAGGGGTATTAATGTAACTGGCCTCGAGGTGGGACTAGGACTACGGAAAGCTTTCGGGCGGGAGACAGGTACACGGACAGACGGCACTAGCCGGATAATGTTCGTTGGTGGAGAATACCGGCCGATTATCAAGGATGGATGTGGTGCACGAGACGGTATAACGGTAATAGCAGCTGTGGCAGCGTGTGATTGCGACTGGGGGAATCCCTTAGAGCGTGTTCCATCCCGGACGTTCAAACGAGAGAACTTTTCAACCAAGTCATCGATCGTAGTCAAGGGGGAAAGAAGGGGTCTTCCGTTTGGTACGTGTTCCCACTCTGGCTTGCTGAAATAAACGGGACCACTTTTGCAGGGAAATGGGTCATAATTGCACGTAGGTGGGTAAGAAGATGGAAAAGCGTGGAGCGGCGAAGTTGAAGCGAAAGCATCATCTGATGGCTTGCACTGCGCGATTCCCATTAGTCATGAATTTAATAGGACAGAGAGCCTACCTTGACTATCAAATCCGATGAGCTCGTTTTTGAGGGTTTGGGAGTATGGGATCCAGTGTAGTTCAGACGCTCGTATAATTTGTCCAATGGCTTTGTTGCACCCTCGTAAGTTGATATCTTTTTCAATGTTTTTCCCTCCTTTTTAGAGCGATTGCGGCGATTTTGAAACTGGATAAGGTGAAAAGTCAATCAACCTAAGCGACAAACGGAATGAAGGATGTTCTCACCCAAACATGAATCTGCCTGTATTCCATCCCTGACTTTTTGGCCAGAAACATCTTGTCTGCATGCGTTGGGAATGCGTTGTCCTCGAAAAAGTGCTCTAATACTGGAACATATTCCTGCAGACTGCATCAGACGGCGCCGGCGGTACGATAGATTCACCCACATGATTGAAAACAGTCTTGCAGGTGACCTTGGATCGCAAGAGAGGCTTTGATGCTTGCTTAACACGTTGAATAATTTCTTCCTTCCACTGTGCAAGGCGGCGAACATATATTTCCGTAGAAGTAGACACGATTTTTTCCATCAATGAATCCAGCGACAATGCAGGCGCGATAACTGGGAGCTCAGCTAATTCGCGCCATGCGGTGAGGATTGACTGTTGAATGTGGTGTTTGAACTCTTCCGCACGCTGAAGGTATACTTTATTGACTGCCGAAGAAATCTCAGGCCCTACGCCTGTCTCGAAAAGTGACGGTAGTAATGGACATGGGCCCGGTAAATCGATCGAGTCGATGAGAGGGGGTGACTTGTTGGCAGTGGTCGACTCTTGAGTGGGTGGAAGAGAACCCGCGGCGAACTCCCTTAGGTCACAGGCGATGCGCAAGATAGCCTGCAATTGAGCAGTGTATACGTCGTCTGACTTGAGACCCATGCCGGGGTAGGTGAACCAAATAGAAAGGATAGTACTGACGAGAGGAGACAAAGCAGGTCGTGGTAGATATGTAGGTGATTTAACAAATTCAATGTCCGCATTGTCTCAATCTTCCATGCTGTAATACATCGATTGATGCGGACATAACAAGTTTCACTTCAAGTCGCTTGGCGGGGCTTGCAGTCAGTACGTAGCCTCCTGAACTTATCTCACACAACGGCTCAAGCTTCCCATCAGCAGATTATTGGTTGTGTTGGGGTACTAATAATACCTACAGGTTCTGGACATATGTCGACTTGTAATGATGCTTTCTTCTCCTTCGACCACTCTACGGTAAGTTTGTAACTTGCGACTTACTTCAGGCGTCAGGGCGTTCCACTATCATGGCGATATCGCGGACAAAAGCCATTCAGTTAAGGGGAGAGGCAACTTCATCGCAGCTTGCGCACCTCAACTTGAAGTATGGTCATCTGTATCTGGCCTCATCGGCATGGACTCAGGTTGCCAGTCACCAGCTAAGTCGGTGCGTTCCATCACAACTCTGCCCATCAACCTATAACTTTTTATACAGTGGACTATTGGTCACAGTGTATTGACAGTGTTTCATAGCATTTTGAACATGATACCCATCACCACTTTCGAGGGTGGTGTTGATGACTTACCTCGAGAAACAAACGTGCGGTACGTAGCACGTTTGTTTCCTCGGTTATAGATACATATCTGATCAGATCGTGCCCTCAGGAGCTTTCCTCGCTGAGTTACACTGCATCTTGACGTGCCACTCGAGGCGAATAAAGCCCCTGGTGCAGATAGCACTGTGATTCCGCGATCCAATGACTGCTCCTCGTTCCAACATGCCGTAAGTACCCAACGAGTATGCCTTCAAATCGATTCAGACTGGTTTTGACGACTTAACGCAGCCGAGCCCGATTTTCCCGCTCTTTGAAACCCGAATTATACCTGGAGACTCGAGACGTGGAGTGTCTATATTCCTCCGCTAAGGTGGATCTGATAAACAGCGGCAGAAAACATATCTCCACTGCTCGGTTTGCCTGACCTTGACTGTGTTCTGCGATCCACCGTTGGTGATTCATTCATCACTTTACCATTTGTCTCTCGACTTAATGGTACCAGACATACCATAAATCAAAGTAGATTGGATGGCACTTCCGAGCTCATAATAGTGTTCCGTTTAGTCGCTCTTGCTCAGCTTCGGGAGAACTGCTTTGCTAATGCAACACTCTAAGCATCCGAATGTGAAAGATCAATAACCATCTAGTGTCGCTCTGACACTGGTCCATCTTCTACTCTCCATCTCCCTACTTCTCGCATCGCCGCCTCATCGCCCACCTGAAGTCGTGGTGCATCCAACAACGCACCAAGCATCTCCCAGGGGTCCTTACCTCCACCATATTGTAGAACCTCTGTCTTGTACCTGTCACCCAATTCACGGTTCAGTGGCTCGTGCGAGAACACCTTGCGCCAGATGTGCGATGCAATCGCGCGGTCGAACAAATATGAATAATACGTCGCGCCATACCCATACAAGTGGCCAAACTGGGTCTGGAACGACGTTCCTTCTGCGTGCGGAATGAGACCGCGCGTGTTGTGAAGGTTCGCCAAAGTGGCCGTCGAATCAAACCCTGGCTCGAGAACGGCGGGAGAATGGTACATCTGATCGAGTACAGAAAGCAAGATGGTCCCGTGGGTGTCGATGAACGCGCACGGGTCTTGGTGGTGGTTGCCTGTCTGGTTCAAGATCGAGGAGCCGTCCGGTTCGAAGAGGGAGAGAACCTTGGGCGAGTTGAGAAAGTATTCCATGAGGATGGACGGCAGCTCCACGAAGTCCGTTGCGCAGCGTGTACCTGCAACGTTGTGATACTCTGTCCGACCGATCATGGCTAGGTCGTTGTCATCAGCGCTACGGTCAATAGACGGGTGGCGAAGAGGACCTACAATGCATTGCGTGACCCATTTCGTGGAACAGGGTCTGCACCTCGTGCCATTCCAGATAGGTGGGCCCTCGGGCGATCGTGGGGCGAGTGAATTCACACAAGAGGACGACCAACGGGAGCTGGAACTCTCCGCGCATTCCGCGCAGTTTATGCCGTTTGACGGCCTCGAAGCTTCGTGAGGGTCCTAGAAACTCTTCCGTACCTTCGGCAATGAGATCACCGCGTTCGTCGTCGTCGTCGGTCCGTCGGGAACAACGGACCGTATAGTGGGCTGCGCCGCATGACTTGCCGTTTCGAGCGAAAAGGTCGGCATATATCCACCCGACGACCCCGTAATCCTCGTCTACCACTTCGAGTTTATGGACGTCTGAATGCCAGACTTCGCCAGAAGCCACTTCAGCTGGCCGCAGTGATATGCCATAGAGATGCTTGAAAAGTCGTGAAAGTCCCATGAAAACACGTCCGAGGGAAAGGGGAGGTAGCGGGACGGGGGGTTCCGGTGGTTCTGGCGGACAATAAAAAGATCTATCCCAGGCCTGTATTGTAGGAAGTGTTCGTGTGTTGAGATGCGCCTGTTTCCGTAATCCAAGTGTATGCAAGGCACTGCGTGCGTGAATAGCTGTTCGGTCTAGGAATGTATCCAAAAACTGTTGAACATTCTCTAGGATCGGAAAATCCGCGTCAAGATACTAACCAGTGGACGTCACAAACTGCTCACCTGGTGTCTTTGCCATCTTGTCATTGAGAGTCATGCCGGCATAGCTGTCCCATCCAACAAGTCGGGCAAGTTCAGCGCGAGCGCGCAGTAGCTGCTCTAAGCATTCAATTTGTCGTTGACTACTGGTATGTGCAGCCATATAGACTTTTTGCCGTGGTGATTCATTTGGGGCAGATGTCATGATCATATATGCTTGGTGAGAGCCAGGATATACAAGAAGACTCTTTTGCGTAGACCATGCCTGACGACGGAGCCTGGCCCCCATACCCTCGTCTTTCAAACCATCCAACTCTGAAGGTTCGATGACGGCCGGGGAGCGCGGAGCAGACGCCTGAGTAACAAACTCGTGGCCGAGGGTGAGAATCTCGGACGACAAGGAGACGAATCGCTCTCTCTGCTCGTGAGGTAACTTGATGGCAGACTTTTCAAAGTCCCTCCAGAAGATCAAGGCTGTCTGGAGAGCCTCCTGGCTCAGAGACTGAACGACCTCGGGGTCATGGAGTACCGTGTGTAGGACCTATGAGGCATCAGCAATTATGGGTATGAGGGGATATCGACACTCGCCTCGTAGAGACCGACGTGGGTATTGGGCACGTTCATGTACTCGCACAGTTTCTCGTAGCTATCGTTGGCGCATCGAACCCATTGGGGGTCGGGGTGGGCATTTCGGAGAAGCTCTGCAAGGTCGATGACACCACATAGAAGGTCGCTGAGCCTGTCCAAGTTCTTGACTACTTTGAAAAGTTCGGACCGGGACTGGTTGGCGTGTAGGATGCGCTCCGTCAACAGTCGTGCGCGTACAAGAGTAGAGTCGGCCAACGCATTGAAGGCTGCCGGAGTGGTCAATTCTTGGTGCTGGAAGATGCCTGAAACAGAGAGTGGTTGAGACTGCCTTCCGTTCTGTGGCTGATCGAAAAGGGAGACAAGTTCGGTATCGTCTGCGGAAGGAGGGATCGTCGCCAGCGTTGTTGCTCGGCGGAGGGGCAACCCGGGACGAGCGCGAAGGCTGCGTGTCGAACATGAGATGTTGCGCAAGGCCCTCTCTGCGAGTCGCGCGAACTTCATCAGCCTCCGGATGGTCTCTTCGAGGTCTCGTCCGAGTCGCTGGTCAAAGCGTACGTGTTGCCGGAAATAATTTGCCGGCTACCGAATACACTTTTTAGGAAACTAACAAAGATGGAAATGAGATCGAATTTACTTGGTCACCAGCGAGTACGATATATATATGCCGACAATAAATGAGATGCGTAAACTATGCCGCTTCAACCAAGATGCTAGTGAGGGTATGGATGGAATGTAATCTGCCCGGACCATCTTGGCACAAGCGCGATGCTGAAAATATGAGAAAACCATCAATTTCCACCTGATTGCAGCTGATGCCGCTCCTGTCCCGCTGTCGCACAGGAAGGCAAGGGTTTGTCCACAAGTTCATCCACATCCATCCCATTATTGGCGTTGAGTCCCGAGGGCAACCAACCGTTAGCAGTGTTGCAGTGTCCGTTCCCGTTTGCAGCCGTCAAAAATTGGCCCCCCCGTGTAGATGGTCGAGTGGGCCCAGCGATGGGCTCGACCGCGTAGTACCAAAATTTGCTTTTCTTCTTGCCGTTAACTTGCTCCATAGGGACTTCATTGGGTTTCATTGCGGCTGCGCCTAAGTTTTTAGCCTTTTGTTCGCTCTCTGGAGGTGCCGCCTCAGAGCCAGGCAACCCAATAGATCCAGAACTTGTCGTGCTCTCCTCCGTCCGTGCACGTTTCAGTGGTCGGTCCAGTTGCATGTCTTCCGAGGCCCCCAACCGGGATGATCGTCTTTCTCCCCGCCATTCATGAACCGAAAGATCAGGGGAGTCACGCTTGCCTTTTGTAACTCTCGAGGACCTCCGTTGGGGAGGTACGTCAGCTGCTCGTCGTCTACCCCGCGTCTCTGGCCGGAAGTTAAGGAAATCATCGTGGTCAAAAGCATCGTCGTCGTCATTCTCATCCTCCAACTTGTATTCGTCAGTGTCCTCCTTTCGAGGCAAATTCAGTCAGCTACGAGGTTGATACGAATCTAACCCGAGTAACCTACCTCGCCGCTGTCTGCATCGTTGTACACGTAGTCTGGACGTCGCGTCTGACGTCGTGTCCGCGTTTCCCTGATCTCAGCTTGAGCCATAAGAATATGCTTTTGCTCAATCTTTCGGCGGACCCTTTGTACGCGCTGCACGTCGAGTCAGCGATCACATCATGCGCTCCTTTTGCTGTCTACGACCTTCTATCTACGGTGTGGAGGGGACGGTCGACTTACCGCTAGTTCAGCACTTATAACATCGATGCGACCTTCAAGTGCTGCGATTAATGCTAGGTGGGCCTGCTCGATCTTACTCTTCTTCCCAGTCTGAGGAGCGGCTGCCTTGAGCGATTCAATAACGGCCAGATATTCTTCCCGCGTGGAAGAGACGGTCTGGAATGTCGCCGTGATTTTCCAGGGATTAGTCGACACGTATATCCGCGCTGAATCTAAGATACATTGGAACAGCAGTCAGCGGAATCCATGAAAGACGGCTAATGCCGGATATCAAAGGGCCCCAAAAATGCGGCCTCACACCAAATACACGCAAATACGATCTGGGGCGAGGACAACGAAATGAAAGACACACGAACCATCCGCAACCCAGTAGCGTTTTCTTGAACAGTCTTGTCCCAGAGGAACGAGCTGTAGCCTCTCCTGGCTCTTGGCATCGGATGCATCCGGTGGAGCATTTACGGGATCCTTTTTCTTGTGTTTGTGCTGCGTCACGCCCCAAGCGCGATCAATAGTGTTCTTTACCTCCGTCGAATGCGCCAGCTGCACGTCCACAAGTAGCCGAAGAATTTTGAGCTGTTTCCGGCCCATTGTGACGCGTTTAGGGGCTATTTGGCAGGATTACGAGAATAGACCCACTTTCAGGTCCCAATCAGCGGCAAAAAAACCGCCTTCCAAGGTAGTAACGGGGTCCACGTTTGCTCCGCGTTCATCGTCCCAGAAAATGGTCCTCTCCGAGGACTTGAAAGTGTCCGCCAGGACAATAGAGAGAGTTGTCGACATTTGATCTACGCTGACAGTGTCCCGAAACGTTCTCCATGGTCTGCCTGAGCCACAGAAAGTATGCATACCTCAAATTACGCGTTTGCGGACGCAGATTTAGTATAAATTGTTGCAGTATCTTTGAGATTATAGGGTCTGGCCCCGGCATTAAGAGGGCATTTTCAAAACTGTCATCGGATGAAATCAAGAGTTGTGGCAAGGAGTGCCCGATTGATATTCGAGCGAACGGACACTTACTCCATCGGAGTCTCTAACCCCTCGACCTTGGAGCGCAGAGCGGTGAACTTTCGAATGAAGGCATACACGTAGAGTGACTCCCATCTATCTGAGGGATGGTTGACATCAGAAGCTGGGCAGATGTGACCTCTCTTCTCAGCCTGCTGTGCAATGGACATGATGCAGTCGAGTGGAAGGTGGAGGAAAAGGGTCAAGAAAGGTCGCGGACTTATTGAGCCGTGCCTCCGTAACTACTTATATCGAAAGCCAGCACAACAAATATTTCACAATACGGGACCCCTGGGGCTTTCCGAACACCTTACATTCGTGGTCCGATACAACGCGCGAGTACACGAAATGGTGAAAGGAGGATACAACACATAGCAACCGTCACAGCTTGACACAATAGCACACTGCGGGACCTCGCTTTCAGGATGGTGAGGCGCTCGACGCGATTTACGCGGGTTTTATCCCGGGCCAACCTGTGAATATGCCGTGAGAGCTTGCACGGACCATGAATTTCACAATCAGACCTTTGGAATATCGTGGTGCTCGCTCAACGCCTCGAGCTTCGCGTTGAATTCGTTGACACGATCCTTGTGTGTCTTGTGTGCTATCTTGGCCACTTTGCCTAAGAGCTAGGAACTTGATCAGCGAATGGAAAAGAACACCGATCTGAGGCTCACTCTGCGGCGCTGTGCTTCCTCGAACCGCCTCTCGGCCTCTGTTTTCCTGTCGTTTCCGCTGGAAAGCGAAGGGGAAGCACGGTTGCTTCCGGATGCGGAACCTGGAACGGAACCAATGTCTTCTTTCGAGAGGAGTTCCTTGACTCGCTCGCGGTCCCGCTCCTTCACATCGTCAAGTTTCGATTTTGACTTGGACTTCTTCTTCCTGACGATCTGAGCCAATTTGGGAGAGCAACGTGGACAGCAACGACCTACTTCTTTACGATGCCTCCTTCCGCGACACCGCGCTTGAGCTTGAGCGAGCCTCCGGGGCGAAAGTCGTAGTCGGCCATTGGGGACGATGACGGAGTGGAAGAGGGCTGGGGCTGCTGACGTAACCCGACCCTTTGCGCGCTCTCGAACAAACAGGGACAAACAGGACATTCGGGCATGGCAGAGTGAGTGCAAGTGCTTCCACTGGCGCGGAATGGCCATTCTGTCGACACCACTCCAATATCTCTCTTCGACGCCTCCAGTCACGCGCGGCTTCGCTGCTGCAACCGTCGCCGCTACCTCAGTCTATCTCTGGATCTGGCGGTCCACAGGCACCGTGCACGTACCTTGGCTAACCCTCGTGCCAGGCTCTAGTCTTTTTTACCCATGGACATTCGCCACCTCAGCATTGGTCGAGGTCAGCGTCATCGAGGTATGATTTCACGGCCTCGGATCTATTACGTGCTTATTCTTCGTAGCTGCTCGTGACTTTGGCGGTCATACCAGCTTCGTTACGTTACTTCGAACGACTATGGGGGACGGTAGAGACATTGAAGTTCATCGTCGTTTGCATTACAGTGCCAAATCTCATCGCATTTGCCTTCAATTGGATCGAGTTCATTGCCACTAGGAACGCGGACTTATTCTTGTAAGTGACTATGACCGCCCGGTCGATCGCGCTCTTAGCTTCGTTAGGTATGGCATGCAATACCATGGCCAAATGGCACTTTTCACGAGCGTATTAGTTGCATTCACACAGCTGATACCAGAACACCAAGTACAGCTCTTTGGTTTTTTCAAAGTTCGCGTCAAGGCAAGTGTCGTCCTCTGCGCTCCGTGTACTTTGTTGATTCAAGATCATTGCAGACTTTACCAATGGCACATCTCACTTTCTCCACGGTCATGGTATTCATTGGTTTCCAATGTCCGTACATCGTCATCCAGTTTGGTTGGTTTGTCTCGTGGATATATCTGCGCTTCTATAAGCGCAACGTAGACGCGGGCAATGGTACAAATACTTATGGAGATAGGAGTGAAACTTTTGCCCTGACGAGTTGGTTCCCTCCTTTCATCCAGTGAGTGATGCAACTCTTGCGCAATTGTCGTGTGTTGAGCATATACTCTCTAGTCCCGCTCTGTCGCCTCTTGGGAATGCCGTCCACAAACTTGCAACTCGATTTCATCTGATTCCAACATCTGTACCTCACGATATTGAGTCTGGGTACAGCCAACTTCCCGGTGGTGCCCGGGCAGAGGCCGAGCGACGACGGTATGCACGCCTTTCAGGGGATGACGACATATCTGATCCGAATCGTAGCGCGCTCGCCCTCAAGGCACTCGACCAGCGGTTAGCCAATTCGGCTGCCAATTCGCCCGCCCAAAATGGCTCTTCGTCATCACAGTCGTCGCGCGCATCACTCCCGACGACCGCGCCACCCCCAGCCGACCGAAAATCCAACCCAGCTGAGATGGATAGCACAGAAGCCGATGACAGCCAAACCGAGGGAAGATAGTGTATACTTTCTGAGAGTGTCAGTAGATATCGCAGCGTAGGACTACTTGAGCAAGTACCCGAGATTTGGCCATTACATAATCAACTTCTGTAGACGCCTCC
Organism: Tylopilus aff. beelii; assembly: GCA_038094295.1. Taxonomy (NCBI): domain Eukaryota; kingdom Fungi; phylum Basidiomycota; class Agaricomycetes; order Boletales; family Boletaceae; genus Tylopilus; species Tylopilus aff. beelii. Next base: position 10,705 of record JBBPTU010000337.1, on the reverse strand, counting down.
ATTTACGGACGGGTCTTCAACGATAATAGTTGCATGGCTCGGCGACCGTCGACGGTGTCGGTGGCCTCCTTGGCTTCATCTAAAACACCGTTAGAACCTCTGCGGTCGCCAGGTGCAGTGTCTGTTCTCTCTTTACCTGGAGGCAGGTTACCCCGGGCAATCTCACAAACTGGCAGCATCACTTCTAGTAAATCTCCGGACGATGTGGTAGACGTTCAACCGGATGAACTTTTCGCAAGATACACCATCGCAGAAGTCAAGACAAGGCAAGCTCAGCTGAGGTAACGTGTATCTCGTTTCGGTTTGAGCTACCAACTTAACTTGCGACTAGAGCTGATGCTGAGGCAAAGCAGGAAGATCTCCGAACTATGGTTGGGTGCGTTGAGATGTCTGGAGTCTGTCTCGTTCCTTGACGGTAGCTGGAAAGCGCAGGGAACGATACCGCGACTTACTTCAGGCTTCCTCTTCGATCATATCCATTGCCACGTCCGCGAAGCGTGTGCAAGAGGCGCTAGAGGAAACTACGGCTGCTATTCGATCTCAAGGGGTGCCCAACGTTCAGAATCATATTTCGCAATCTGGGAAGGACGGTAAGTAGGCGGCGTTTTCTTCCCTCTGTGCTTTAATCACCCTAGTATCTAGATTCGCATTTGCGCGTGCTACAGGTACTCTCTGCGCATGTAAAACTGCTTTTGGATGCCCCAGAACATTTATGGCGGTTGATTGAACGTGAGAAGTACTTTCAAGCTGCTTGGTTGTTCCTTCTCGCGCGCGTCGTCCATCGAGCTTTGATTCACGATGACGCCCGGGATGATGAAAACTGGACGCAAGATGGCATCGATGTTTTGGTCAGCCACTAGCCTAAGACGCCGAAGATCTTTGACGAATCCATTGCAGGAGCAATTCCCATTAATTCAGCGACAGTGGGAGACCGTATCTCATTTTCGCACTCAGATCATTCACAGAGCTACGTTGTCACTGAGGTCGTATGATAAAACTTGTGAAGTTCGTCCAGAATAGCCTCCCCAGCTTTAGATTGTAACATTGTTTCAGGAAACCTGCGCAACTCTTTTAACACTCCACATTCTCGACTCCCGACCACTTATGGAGACTTTGGTGATTTACCTTTCACAACGGACACGGTCTCTGAACGCATTACTTGCCAAAGGGTTTGATATTCCTGAAAGCGGTGGCACGTCGGTCGGCGGTGGTTCCCCTGGTGCTCGAAAGGTGTCAGGACGAGCAGCAAATCTTCCTATGAGGGCCGCGGCGCTTGCTGTCAAGAATTTGACAAGAGCTGCATTGGAAGCGATCTCACGGACACTTAGCACCGCGCGTACTGTCTTTGGGACTTCACCGCTGGCGCGTCCTCTTGCTTTGGCTGTGCTAGACAATATACAGTCTGAACCTTCATCTGCCCCTCAAACCAGCCTTCCTGTTGGGCTACTTCTGAGCACTCAGGTGGTCTTGCACTCGCTTCCCTCGTCCACTTATGTTTCTCTCCTTCCTGCGAATATTCGTGCATATCGACCCTTCGTTGACTTGTCATCTGTTTCGTCCTCGCTTCCCCAGGAAGCGCTGCATGATAAACTTGACAATTGGTTTAGCCAATCCATGGCGAATCTCCGTGAAACATTCGACAAGTGGCTTGACTCGCTTGATGTAGTAAGCTCTGTTTGGAAGGTTCGATCATCGTTACGGAAGTGGGTGGAACATTCGGGCCTCGAGGCACCTGAAATGGCCGATCTCACCAAGCTCCTGGACGATGTATTCAACAGGCGCATCACGGGTATTTGGAAAGCTGTACTTGTACGTGGAGAAATGGAGTTCTTGCAAGCGCTTAGGTCCGAAGAATCCGATGAAGGTACGGAAGCCATCCAGAATTCGCATATAATTCGGCGCTCAGACGTTACGTAGACACGTTCTTGCCCCTTTACAGCTTATACCGTTCTCCATCAGTCTCCCAGCGCCCGCCCAAAGCTGTACCCTTAGCTTTTGACTCCGATTTTTGCGCGTACAGGACAATACTGACGCAAACCCTCGAAGGGAGGGTCCCCCAGCTACAAAAAGCTGTGGTAACCCTGGAAGATGCTGCCGCTTCGTTACAAAGGGATCTGTCTAGGATGTTTGCAGACAGCGAAAGCAGCCGGTACGTCACGATAGCTGCAGGCTTACTACAAGTCTTACATTACTTCTTTAATAGGAGTATAGCGGTTAACCTTACTGAAACATGCCGTCCAGAGGTGCAAGCATTATGTGTTAGGGTAGCGTCAGCACTTAAAGCATCTTCCGAGGAGTTCATGGCTAGTCATGGTAAGTTGGCATTTCGAGACATTTCGAGACATGTCACATTCTAAACTCGTCCCAAAGACATCAACACGGTAATGAATAAACTCGTTTTCTATGCGCACATAGCGAAAGAGTTCTCTACTTCGTCTTTCGTTTACGATATTGGGTGTGACCATGACATAGCTACCAGTAAGTTTTGAGGTGTTTGCGTTGCAAGGTACTCACGTCGCACTCTCGAGACTTCCGAGAAGAAATGAACGCGCTGTTTGAACGAATCATGTCGTGCTGGGAGGAACATGTGGTCTCCGATGTAGTATTATATTACACCCGAAACGCAATGATATTGCATACACCTAGTACGTTACTAGGTTTCTTGTTTACTAGTGGGCCGTACTGATGCTAGAGTAGCACCCACGTGTAAGCACCCGTCTCCGCAGATGGTGGAATGCCTATACTTGCTCTCTTCTTCTATACATAACCTGGGCACGGGTCATCATCAGTCATATCTGATGGCTCTCTCCAAAAGGATGATTGCCAAGTTTTCAACCATGTTTATCCAGAACATAGACGATGAAAACACTCAACCCCAGGTTCTGTACGACCTTGCATTCCTTTGGCACATAGCCTCCAAATGGAAGGACCCAAAGACGGTGGCAGTGTTAGAGCAGGCAATCTATCGGTTAGAGTCACAGGTATGCCTGCGTTTTTCTAGTTTTATGTGGGAGAACCACTAACCCTCTGCTCACTTCAGTTGACTGACTCTTCCCGACATGACGCAGATAACAGCGCGTCGGATTACCTTTCGAGGATACAAACGCTTATCTCGGTTCTCCTCCCACCCGCGCCTGAGGCAGCCGAAATTGGCCCCGTGGAGAACGGCGACAGGATGACTGGAGCTCTAAAACATGGTATGCCTGTGGTGAACTCTCAGTTTGTTCCTGCTGTCGACCTTGCTCCACCATCGTCGCGATTTCCACTTTTGCTTGTTGATACTCGGTGATCGATGAGGAGGAATAAGTTCATCGTGTATGGCGCGTGTCTCTTCATTGTGTCTTGTGTCTATCTTGCCTCGCGCTATCACTCATTTACCTAAACTTGAAACACCGAATGCACATTCTTGCGATTGAATGTGTCTATTCTAAGGACCTGTCTGTTTATCTTCGACCAATTCGGCTAGCATCGATGTTGGATCTACGAGGATCCGCGCGGTCCCGCCAGCGAGTTTCTTGCTGGATGGGTTATATATCCTATCAGGGCGATTCTTGATGCACGGTAGGTGAGCGGCCCTGCGTCCCTCCAGCCCCATCCGGGCTTTGACCATGCCCTCCATTACAATGCACACAGTGCTATAAGACGACCGCTCCCCTGACCGACCTCAACATTACCCTTCCCCTTGAAAAGCCGCCGTCCCTGAAATACGATGTCTGGTGCGCGCTTTCGATGTGCCATTCTCACTATGTGGGCTCACAGCCAATGTAGATAATCTGGATCCGCTCGATCTTCGGCGCTTGACCCCCGTGTATCTCGCCCTGCTCATTAGTGGAGGGCAGGTTGGATTGCCAGTCGTCGTTCTGACTGCTTTGATATGCAAGAACGTGACATGGCATCCGACAATCGTCAGTTTTTGTATCACCTGGATTGTCTACTCAATCATCCACTGTCTCTGGTGAGTGGAGGAGGCTACTTATGGCCGAGCCATTAACTCAGTATCAGATAGCCTATACGCCAGAGCTGCTATGGGCACTCGAAACTCCACACTTTGCACGGTACAGGCTAGCATGATCTATGGCACAACTCCAATGTATGGTGCATCTGTCTGACGATTGTGAGTATCTTACATACCTTGGGCACCATTATCAGGGCTGTGGTTGCTGGGTTAGCAATCGTCCTTCATGTAGGAGCCAAGCTAAGTGTCCTTATTGACTACTGATATTCTCCCCCCAAGACATGGACAACGTTACGGTGTCCACCGTGTGCTGTCCTTGGCCGCGTGTCTCGGCTACTGGTATTTTATTACAGTTCAGTTGCGAGAGCTTCCCATTCTAACGCGCCTCATGCGTAGTTGCTCTGCACGCCTTACCTGGTGTTCTTGATATTTTCGGTTGGTGCTGGGATAGTAAGTGGCAATGTGCATTGCCGGAGCAGCTTGATTAAACTTAGACCTAGTTTGTCATGTCACGACCGCAGCTAGTGGGTTCAAACGGGTTATATTGTATCATTCAACACCATCGGCTGTCCGTTGACCCGTACTCCATGTGATTGCATGCTGACCGTCATTACGTTTAGTGCCCTCGTTGTTCCGTCTTTCTGCGCGGTAATATTGGTCATAATCCTCGCTTTGGAAGGTATATTCCCGTGACAGTACATCCTCTATTCTCTTTACGATAGAATCTCTCCAGCCGCCATAACGGTGCAATGCTACCGACAATGGAAGATTATCAAGACGGCCTTTCCACTCGTTAACCGGAAACCGTCTCATTCGATCTGCTTTCGATTGGGGCTCTTCTGCTTTCACTCGTGCGTTACATTCACGTAAGGAGCTTGCCTTGCTTCGAGCACTTGACCCTGACGGATGGAACCTAGCTCTGCAGTACTTCTCTTGAGCGACGTGCAAACTGAGGTGACCTACATGCTACCGGCTGCTCGTGAGGTCTGCTCTTCATGATTTCACCAACGCTATTCATTCCCAATTCTAGTTCCGCTGGGCGCATTTATCGTCTTTGGCTCGCGAGAGGTATGTAGCGTCAGGGAACGGTTGCTCGTGTCCTTACGGCCGCAAAGCAGGGCGTAATATGCATATGGGCAGTAATTTCGCGCGGACGAAAGCACTCGAGTTCCTCATCTGAGGTAGGGCTCCCGAGTGCCAGGGTTCCTTCGGTACGCGATACCACGTCAATGCCAGGTGAACTTTCCGGGGAGACACTGAGAGAACCCAGCGTGCAAGTATGACGGCCACTTTATGTCAATTGCTTGGCGATATAAAGCACGGATATTATTTGCTGCACCCGTTGAGTCGGTACGTGCAGCTTGGTGATATAGCACCAAGTACAGAATATGGTTCTCATTAATGCAGGGGGAGCGTGGAGTACAAGGGATCGAAGGGCCAGGGTACAGGAAGGGTACACGAGTCGGGTAGACTATGCACCACCACTGTCGCGCCCGAGTCAGTATTCTATCAGACATGGATATTGAAGAGTACGCACACGAGTATGTTGTTTCTGGGAGCGACGTAAGCCTAGCGTAAGGTATGAATAGAGTGCGACACTCACATTGGGATATGGATGAGTTTGACAAAGTACCCAATGAAGCCCATGACAGCAAACCCAATTGCGACCGCTCTGCAAATCTGGATGAACTCTAAGAGAACCCTTGAGTGACTGGTTCGAAGAAGGGAGCTAAACTTGGTACCTTTTTGAGATGGTTTTGTGCAGCGAGTCAGGAACTGTATGCGCAGTGAATGATTGTTTCCTGCAAGAGAGCACAACCAACCTGGTTTCCATCCCTAACGAATTGTTGGGGAACGTCCATGAACTCTTTGAGTTTTTCAGACATGGTGATGTTTGTGGTCTGTGGAAGAAACGCCAAAACGAAGCCAACGTGTCCGGACCAGCCTATCTTCCCACGAATATCTTTCGAGCATACTCGTCCAAGGTATCGTCTTCACTGAACCAACTGTGCGCGATTTTACCCACTAAAGACTCTTCCAGGGACTGTAGGACGCGTAGACCAACGGTGGGGCGCATGAATGTCCTTGCGCTACGCTTCTTTCCAATTGGAACGCATCGCAATCAGCGTTCAGCGTTCAGTAACCCGGAGCAGTACCAGGCGGTCAACCCTGATCACCCCAGGCATCAGAAGATGGTTAAATACAACGCATGCTCGACTCCCGTACCATACCGTTTCCCTCGCCAACCCTTCTGGTGATGCATCACGAGCGACGCCAAACAAGTTAACCGCAATCCATTCCCACATCAATCAAGTGCTCAGCACTCTACCGGAAGGCCCTACCGAAAAGCCCGCCCTGTCCGCTGATGAAGTGTTGCGCGTTCTCGGCGCGCTTGCTGTCTCTGCAAGGCAACAAGATTTGACCTTGATCGAGAAAATTCTCGACCAGCTGACGCCTCTTTGCGGTCTTCGCGTCGACGCAGACGTGCACAACCATATCCTGCAAGGGCTACTCAAGAATGGCAACCTTCAGACTCTCCTCAACTGGCTCAGCCAAATGAACGAAAAGCCAGGAAACGTTCGACCTTTTCTTGAGCATTGGCATGCGTTTCTGGACTATTGCGCGGACAATGGCCAACCCAGAATCATACGACACGCCATGTCGAAGATGGCGCATTCTGGACGCAAACCCAATAATAATACCTTTCGAATATTCTTCAGGGCGTTGTTCAACTCGGGTGCTCCTGTCGGTGATTTCTATAGCGCTTTCGATCGAATAGAGCGTTATTCTTTTCGCTACGACGAGAGCCTTGCAGAAATGCTCTTCGAAGGCTTTATGAAGCTCAACGAGCCCAAACAAGCCACCGAGGTGAAGGAGGAATTTCAAAGACGGTTCAGTAAACGTGTCGTCAAATCCACCGCGATCCAAGCAGAATGGGAGGAGAGTTTGGAGAATGAAGTTGAGAAGTATGGTATCGCATCAGCGGTCAGGCTCTGCGAAGATTTCCGGAGGGAAGGGTACAAGGTTACACCTCATACTCTTACTATAATGCTGCGCTCCAGTCGCCGGGTCACAGACTTGGAGTACGCAGAAGAGGCTTTCCAGATGAAGGCTGGTCCCTTGCAATGGTCGGTTTTAGTCAGCAACGCCGTCCAGGCAGATGATCTTGGTGGTGCTCATTCAATTTATTGTCAATTCAAGTCGCGCGGATTGACGGTGGATGCCCCTCTTATTCAGCCCCTCCTCGCCGCTCTTTGCGATTCTGCATTTCGAGGCCGGGATGACGGTTCGATAGACCAGGCACTGGAGCTCTACCGAGAACTTTCCCATGCAATCCCACCGTCGTTATCCAATGTCACTGCAACACGACAATTCGGTCGCCAACGTTCGCCGGGCCCCGATGCATACATGTATGGGACTCTCCTTCGCGCCATGGCCAACTCGGTCGACGTGCAAAAGTACTCTCGACTAGCCGTCGACCTTCTTGCGGACATGGAAGCTCGAGAAATCAAACCCGATGGTCCTGTCGCCGTCGCCTCGCTCGTCATCATGGGTATACGCTGTTCCTCCAGCTTCGACGACGCACTCAAAGCATACAGAAGGGTGATGGGCAACGAACACCCCAAGAACGTCGGCGTCAAAGGTTACCGCTGGATCCTTTACACCCTCTCTCGCCTCTCCTTTGACCACGAACCCGCCCTGCCGTCGATCTGGCACTACTTTGAGATCGTCAGGGACATGCGCCGGTCTGGCGTCGAGATCACCCCGTACGTCTATGCGTCCCTGCTCCGACGGCTCGCCAAGCTTGCAGAAGGCACCTCGGAAGAAGACACTCTCAGACTGGCGGCGTCCGTTCGGAGGGTACATGACCACCTCACCCTCGACCCGTCTATCACCCCTGATACCTTGCTCTGGAACCAGCTGATGGACGCATACCAGCGCATCGGGCTCTTCGCCGAAGCGTACAGGGTCTGGGAGGTCCTCCTCATCAGCGAGACGTACGATCACGCGAGCGTCTCGATCGTCCTGGACGCGTGCGGGTACGCTCGTGCTTGGCCGCTTGCGGAGCAAGTAGTCAAGAAGCTTGCCGAGCGCTCTTTTCCTCTCAACCTGGGCAACTGGAACGCCTACGTGGAGTGCATGTGTCGCAACGGGATGTTGAATGATGCGGTTAAGGTGGTCTGTTTGGAGATGGGCAAGGACCAAAAGGACGTCGAGCCGAATTTGGACACTGCTCAGGTTCTCTTGACGTTTGCGACCAAGACGAACCAACAAGACGAGGTCGCCATGCGCTTGCAGCGGTATCTTCCCAAGCTGTGGAAAGGTTTACCTGCAGAACTTGGAGGGTTTGTCATCAAGCCAGAGAGAAGCACGGAGTTGGTGGACACGCAGGTAGAATAATCATAAACTGTCTAAGTGTCATCGGACTGGTTATGTAGTGGTAGCTACAACGACTGTGGTATACCATACAGTGCATGTGGTTGAACGAGACGCATACGATGACAACTCTGATGAGAGAGAAAAACCCCACTATATAACCTCTTGGTGTCGTCTAAGGTGATGTCTAAAAACGAGATAAAAATAACTAGGACGCTAGCTCTTCTACTGTGGGACAGTCGCACTACAGGAAGCACCAAGTCAGTACCGAAAACTTGCGACCGGCAAAACCTTAGAACTTACGATAAGATTAAGATCGCCGAAAGCTTTAGAAACAACCGATTAGCTCAGAAGAGAAAATATGTATCCATCAAGTACTTACCATCGTCAATGCGAGAGACAGACGGCCAGAACTTCTTCTCTCGGAGCCATGCCATCGGGTAGGCAGCCTCGTCTCGAGAGTACGGACTACAGTAAACTGTCAACATCGTCCGAGACGACCAGAGGGTGAAAACGCACTGTTTCCATTCCTTGTCGGGTACAACAACAGCAGAGAGTGGATGAGGTGCGTTCTTGAGAACATTATTGTCCTTTGGCTGTTTCCCTGAAATAATGTCGTCGACTTCCTGGCGAATCTGAATCATGGCATCGCAGAATCTGTGTTAACCAATCGAGTCAGCGGTTCTCAGATACACCCATAGGCGGTGAAAATATCGACCTGTCTATTTCCTGAAGAGTCTCGGACTCGGTAGGTTCAATGAGCATACATGTGGAAATGGGCCAGGAGCAAGTCGGTGGGTGGAATCCGTAATCCTTTTATAAATAATTCAGCCTCCTCATTAAATCGGGTCGAGTGTACGCACCTGCAATCTCTTTGCGAAATCGATGACTTTCAAACCAGCAGACTTGTCAAATTCTGCGAGGTCAATCAACAGTTCGTGTGCGACACGGCCATTGGCATTCTTAAACCGGAGGGTATAATGCCCCGCGAGTCTTTGAGCCATGTAGTTTGCGTTGAGGAGCGCGACGTTGCTTGAATGAGACAGACCATTGCCGCCTAGCATCTTGATGTAGGCCCATGAGATCAAAAGAACGGAAGCACTTCCAAATGGTGCCGCGGAGACAGCATCTATCCCCTTATCTCCGCCAGTCTTAACGAGCGGGTGAGATGGCAAGAAGGGAGCGAGATGCTCAGCAACGCAGATAGGACTATCAAAGAAGGGTGAGACATCAAGTACTGATTTCAGTATTGTTACTTACCCAACACCAGGTCCGCCACCGCCGTGAGGACTAGTGAAGCGGTCAGACTTGTCCCTACAAAGATCATGAATATGCTTACATCGCAAAGGTCTTATGGAGGTTGAGATGGCATACATCTCCGCCACACGTAGCGGGATTCGTCAGCCCAACTTGAGCATTCAAGTTCGCGCCATCCAAGTACACTTGTCCGCCGTTGTCATGAATAATCTTACACGCATCTGTAACACCGTCCTCGAATACACCAAATGTCGAAGGATACGTGATCTAGGCACAGGGGACAAATTAGGTTACCGGTATGTGTGGGAAAGTGATCCATACCATGAATGCAGCCAAGTTGTCCTTGTGCTTCTCCGCTTTGGCCTTGAGATCAGCAAGATCGAGGTTCCCATCCGCATGCGTCTTGACGGCTACAACTTTCAAACCAGCCATAACAGCGGACTAGAGGTGAAACGTAAGCCTGACGATGCCTTTCCACTAGGATAGGACGTACAGCGGGGTTGGTACCGTGAGCGCTTAAAGGGATCAAGCACACATCACGGTGACCTTCTCCACGGGACTCGTGGTACGCGCGGATGACGGTCAAGCCAGCGTACTCGCCAGCGGCGCCTGAGTTTGGTTGTACGGAGCAAGAGTGGAATCCGGTGATCTTGCATAGGTCTGCTTCGAGTTCCTGTCAAGCTATCAGCCCCACGAACGACACTAATCACAGATTCGAGAGAACCTTGATGATCTGTCTGTATCCCTGCACTTGGTTACCTGGAGCAAAAGGGTGCACCCTTCCAAATTCCGGCCAAGTCAATGGGATCATACTGGACGTGCTGTTGAGTTTCATAGTGCAGCTGCCAAGAGGAATCATGGTATGGACGAGCGACAAGTCCTTGGATGCAAGATGGAAGATGTAACGGAGCATCTCGGTCTCGGAGTGGTGTGTGTTAAACACAGGGTGAGGAAGGAATTCGGAGGTACGGGCGAGCGATGCAGGAATGGCCGTGGAGGTGGGCTCGGGAACAGTGGCAAGAACATCCGTATGTCCCGAAGCAGCTGTAGCGAATGCGCTGACTAGTATCTTAAGATCCTCGTGACCGACGGTCTCGTCAAGGGTGACACCGACGT
>JBBPTU010000336.1:0-27461 GCA_038094295.1 Tylopilus aff. beelii | reverse complement strand
CATGAATGAGGAGCGTGATGCTTGCAGCATCGCGGTGTCGCAGGGCGAGGCGACGTGCAGGTGTGGAATGCGAGGACGGACGAGAAGGCGAGGGAGTGGAAAGGGCACAACGACGCGGTGTGGGCTGACACCTGGGAATTGAATTTTCCGAACGTCCGAACGTCCGAACGTCCGGTCTTGTCCGGACCTCCCGGCACGTGAGCGAGCCCAATAAGCGGCTGGCCGCTACCCCCGGCAGCCCGCCACGCTTATCGCTGCTCGCCCTGACCATCTCGCACCACATATCGCTGCCCGCCCTTACCGTCTTGCCCTTACCATCTCCACCTCGTTCGTCGCTGGCCCCATAACTGCTCGGCATCACTGTTATCGCATTTTCTGATGCGTCTCCCCATTGCTAGCCACTTGTCCCAATGCCATCCCCCCTCGTCAGCCTCACTGCCAGCCTCCCGCTGGACAGATACATAAAGGTGCGCCTTCGTTCCTGCTCACCTTACCTGCGCTTTCCTCACTCTTCCCCCCTTCTCCTGGCGCTCTTCCTCCCCACTGTCCACTTCTACCCACTGCTCGTCGTCTCAACATCGTTCATCGCTGGCCCTATAACTGCTCGGCATCCCTCCTATCGCGTTTTCTGGTGCGTCTCCCCATCGCTAGCCACTTATCCCAATGCCATCTGCTTGTCAGCCTCACTGTCAGCCTCCTGCTCGATAGATATATAAAGGTGCGCCCTCGCTCCTGCTACCCTTAGCTGTCCTTTCCTCACTCTTCCCCCCTTCTCCTGGTGCCCTCCCTGCCTGCCCACTTCTGCCCACCGCTCGTCGTCTCAACATCGTTCGTGGCCGGCCCTTCCTGCCACTCAGCGTCCCTCTTATCGTGTTTTCTGGTGCGTCTCCCAGTCACTAGCCACTTGTCCCATCACTCCCTGCTTGTCGGCCTCACTGCCAGCCTCCCGCTGGACAGATACATAAAGGTGCGCCTTCGCTCCTGCTACCCTTAGTTGCGCTTTCCTCACTCTTCCCCCCTTCTCCTGGTGCCCTCCCTGCCCGCCCACTTCTGCCCGCCCACTTCTGCCCGCCCACTTCTGCCCGCCGCTTGTCGTCTCAACATCGTTCGTGGCCAGCCCGTCGTCCACAATCATCCCCACAACTGCATCAACGCCGCCCCGATTGAGGACAACGATACTGGCTAGCACTGCCGCCACACCCCGGGCCTGACCATGACCAACCCTAGCCACGTCGACGCAGTGGCATGGCTACTACCACCACAACGGCGAAGATGATGATGGCGGCAGCAGCGGGACCTCTCCACAACCATGACCACCCCAGTCGTGTCAATACCAATGCCAACACCAGCGTGGTGGTGCGACCACGACCATGATGATGATGGCGATAGCAACGATGTGGTAGCAACAGTGGCAGTCCGCCGCCACAATCACCACTGTGTCAACGACGTACCTGACCAACCCGCTCCCAGACTATGCCTTCACCACCACTGCGCCGACCCCCTCCTCCACCGAAGACCATGCATTCACCACCACTGCATTGTCGACGATGACGATGCGTTTGCCTCGGCCTCCTCCCCCACCATGTCGTCACGACGATGGCGTGGCAGCAACAGTGAAGACCGCGTCTTCTCCGCCACCATGTCATCGATGTGTCTGCACCGACCCTGTCCCCTGCCGTGTCGTCACGGCGATGGCGTGGCAGCGACAGTGAAGACTCGGACCAGCCTTCACCACCGCCGCTGCATCGCTGACGATGATGCGTCTGCGCGCATCCCTTCCCCCACCGTATCATTGTGACGATGGTGCGGCAACGACAGGGAAGGCGGCAGGCCTGCCACCACCACCACTGTTGCGCTGACCATGTCGTTGTAACGACGACGCGTCCGCGCCGACGCCTTCCCCAACCATATCCTTGCGATGAGGCTGCGGGCACGACCGCAAACGTCTTATACCAGTCCTCCCAACGCTGCGGCCAGCTGGCTTGGAAATACATTTGCAGAGAGCTACATTAACTACTAGTAGAGAATGAGTTATACGAGAATGAATGTGCCAGTGTGCTACTAGTAATAACATAATGAGAGCCTGAAGCATAGCGATAAGGGAAGGAAAACACTGTCAATGATCATGATGCGAGAAGCAGAAACACGGTGACAGAGGAAGAATGTACAGATCATTACTATTTCTGAGTCTGCTTCCTAGCAGCAACACGCATCTTTCTCTTGGATGCTTTCAGGTCCGCATCCTTTGGAGGATACGCTGCTATGAATGTTGAGTATCGACCACCTTCACAATATCCTGCAGCAATGGCCCGATCGCGTGCATCTCGAGGGACTTGCAGCCACCGTGTCCTATGTTCATAAAAGGTCGACGACTTGAAAGGGACACCAAAAAATGACGTGAACTGCATCTCCAATGTAAGACTACCTTTCTTTTCAAAGGAGAATGACCGGTACACGTCAACGACATAGAAACTTGATGGGAACCTGACCGATTCAGCATTGACGCCTGGAATGATGCGTGCTTTGTCAGCAGCGTATGTGGTGGGCAAAGTGTCATTGTCGTAGGCTGGGCCAGTTTCCTCTACAATGCCCAACGTGAAGTTACTATGCCAGTGGGATGGTAGTCACGGAAAGGATGCTCACCATCAGTATCCCAGGTTGCCGGTGATGATACTTTGAGTCGTAGTGGCAACCTGATGCTTGCACCACTGGCAGCAACCATTTGCGTCCCAGTGCCGGTGTCACCTCGGTGAGGCGTAAGATCACCTACAACTGTTGACACATCATCCTCATTCTCCGACAATGTCAGTTCGATGACTTCGTTGGCATGGCTCTGCTCCGTATGACGCCGGATGTCTGCTTCAAGCAACTTTCGCTTGACATGCTTGCGTTCGCGAGAGAGCATTGTACGGAGGTTGGGCTGATGGTGGGGTGAGATTGTGGTATGATTATACAGACAATCGAAGCTCGGGAAGGACTGAACATGCATAGCCTTGAAGAAGAGTCGCTGTCCAGGCGTCGTAATCACAATTGATGCGTCAGCCTTCATCTTCACCCAGTAATCCAGGTCTGGATCAAAGTATTGCACAGGTGGAAGAATTTCGTCGTCAGGGTTGGCAAGATCGAGGTCAACAAGGACCTGCTTAGCAAGTTTGAAGTAAGGATAACCGAATCCTTGAAATTTGACAGACGTTGGTTCGACATTGTCCTATAGCCAGTGGTCAGATCCATGGTCACCAATTCGGATTAGAAATAAATCATACCTGAATGAAGCTGAAGGCGATGATGTGTTCCATTGCTTCTCGGCGCTGCTGAATTTGGTCTGCATCTTTCTTACGTTTGTCTTCTGCACGTTGTTGCGCTGTGGCAACATGTTCCACGAAAAGTGGTCTTAGGTGCGAGGAGTGACGTGGATTGATCACAACGGAGGGGGCAGTCCTTTGTAGCTGAGACGACGCCTGGGTACTTGAAGGTGGTGGGGCTGGTGGCTGAATGGCAGAGGGCAGTGAAGATACGTTGTTGCGAGTTGGCGCTGAGAGTAGCAGAGGGTCTATTTGTGATAGTGATGGGGACTGCCTCACTGGCAGCACTGTGGGCGCAGACCCGGAAGCAGAATCATTCTCAGATAGTGATGGGTGGTCCAATGCTGGTGGTAAGCTTGTCGCCTGAGATGGTGTGGAGGCCACTCCGAGTTGCAGCCCTAAGGATGGCTTCAAAATCCATTAGTAACCGTGTGAGGACAGCAGCACCAGAACGTGACTTACAGAACCTGAAGCATTAAAATGCCCCTCGCATACACAGCCACCAGCTGCACGGCAGTGCTTGCGACACATGTGGCGTTGGCAGAGATGTGCTATACGCTTCACCTGACATGTACGATGTGCACACGTCCCATTAGAGCTGGCAGCCTGCACATCTTGTGATGCCTGAACGACTGACTCTGCCTGACTTGGAGGCCCAGGTAAGGTGGCTAAGGAAGGGTACTAGTAAGTGAGCAAAGAAAATACTGCATAGAGGACATACGTGTTTGTGTAGAAGTAGGTGACACCTTGGGACTGTTACCTAAGCCATCTGCCCATCGGTACCACTCTCGGCAAGAGCACTGTAAATTATCTGAGCGACGTCTAATGGAAAAGGTAGTAGCAAACATACCACATAATAAGGACGTCCAGCGTTGCGAAGATTTGATGCTATAACGTGGCGGAGTGGCACGTCTGCACCACACTTGGTACAACGTCGTGTTGGAGGGTACGGTGGAGGTATAAAAGGCATCTTGAAAATCGTCTGGAGGCTGGTTTTGCTGATCAGTTGAACCAGATCTGTGAGTTGGCAGTGGTAGGCATCCGAGTCATGGTGAAGATCAACTAAAGATCCAAGCTTCTCATAAGAGTGTGAAGTTGAACAGTGGCATATAGACATACCTATGAGTAGGCCCAAGGAAAATACATACATCGTAGTAGCACGCACATCAGCAAACCAGCCCTCAGCTGTCCAGCACTGGCCAGACCTGGCCAGCTTGACAGCCTCTCCAGCTCCCCCAGCAAGGTACCTAACTGGCTAGCCTTGTCCAGCTGGTCCCAGACTGTCCCAGACCCTCCCAGCACCTCCCAGCTATCCAAATCAGGAAGAGCCCCTATCAAATATAGAAATCTGAAATTAATATTATTGCCTTACTAGTATTCCAATTAGTCACACTGTAATTTAGATGAAAAATATTATATCATTGCAGCTATATACTACATGACCAAAGCTACCATACATACAATACATCTATCTACAATAGTACTACATGATCTAAGAGATATATTATCAGTAATAATGTTGAAACAGAAATGAAGATAACTTACTATAACAGCTTGAAGTGATTATAAACTGTAATGATAATCAATTAGCAAGAGACAGATGACAATAGATAACCTGACTTACCATTGAAGCATAGTAATGGAGAAGTGAAGGGGTAAAGAGATGTGGAAGGAAAGTGGAGGAGTGGTGATGAGAGATGATAGTGGTTGAGGAAAGAGATGGTGTGGGAAAAGTTTGAGAGGTGGATGGTTTATATAATACTGGGAATCAAATAAGCGCAAACAACACAGGAAATATCACATTAGGCAACATTATATAATCCAACACAACTGAAATGTTTCTAAGTCCACTGGCCACACATTTGCAACACTTTTACTACGCTTTTTTGGTACACTTTACTACACTTTTTACTACACTTTTACTACACTTTTACTACACTTTTTACCACACTTTTGGTACACTTTTGATATACTTTTACTACACTTTTACTACACTTTTACTACACTTTTGATACATTTTGGTCCGCTTTTTAGTACACTTTGCTATATTGATTTGCATTTCAAAGCAAGATCTTAATCAAGTCATCCTAATCAAATCAAATCTTAACAAATAGATCCTAACCAAGCTAGATCTTAATCAAGCCAACCTAACCAAACCAGATCTTAATTAAGCCATCCTAACCAAACCAGATCTTGAGAAAAATATATCCTAACCAAGCCAGATCTCAATCAAGCCATCCTAACCAAACCAGATCTTGAGAAAAATAGATCCTAACCAAGCCAGATCTTAATCAAGCCATCCTAATCAAATCAGATCTTGTGAAAAATAGATCCTAACCAAGCCAGATCTTAATCAAGCCATCCTAACCAAACCAGATCTTGAGAAAAATAGATCCTAACCAAGCCAGGTCTTAATTAAGCCATCCTAACCAAATCAGATCTTGTGAAAAATGGATCCTAACCAATCCAGATCTTAATCAAGCCATCCTAATCAAATCAGATCTTGTGAAAAATAGATCCTAACCAAGCCAGATCTTAATCATGCCATCCAAACAAAATCAGATCTTGATAGATCCTACCCAAGCCAGATCTTAATCAAGTCATCCTCACCAAACCAGATCTGGAGCAAAATAGATCCTAAGCAAGCTAGATCTTATCAAGCTAGATCTTAATCAAGCCATCCTAATCAAACTAGATCTTAAGCAAGATAGATCCTAATCAAGTTAGATTTGGTTAGTGATGTTTGATTTAGTTAGTGTTGTTTGGTTTGGTTAGTGATGTTTGGTTTGATTAGTATTGTTTGATTTGGTTAGTGTTGTTTGGTTTGGTTGGTTTGGTTTGGTTTGGTTAGTGATATTTGGTTTGGTTAGTGTTATTTGGTTTGGTTAGTGTTGTTTGGTTTGGTTAGTGCTGTTTGGTTTGGTTAGTGCTGTTTGGTTTGGTTAGTGTTGTTTGGTTTGGTTAGTGATGTTTGGTTTGGTTAGTGTTGTTTGGTTTGGTTAGTGATGTTTGGTTTAGTTAGTGTTGTTTGGTTTGGTTAGTGTTGTTTGGTTTGGTTAGTGTTGTTTGGTTTGGTTAGTGATGTTTGGTTTGGTTAGTGATGTTTGGTTTGGTTAGTGATGTTTGGTTTGGTTAGTGTTGTTTGGTTTGGTTAGTGTTGTTTGGTTTGGTTAGTGATGTTTGGTTTGATTAGTGTTGTTTGGCCAAATTAGGATTGTTTGGTCTAGTTATAATTATTTGATCAGGTTTGGTTAGTTTGGTTAGGCTTCTTGAGCATCTTGTCCTTCCAACCCTACCCTCCTCCAGTGTCCCCAGACTTTGACAGACCTTGACAGCCCTGTGGCAGTCTGGGAGTGCTGGAGCCTCAATTATAGGGGAAGGCTGGTTTGCTGATGCAGATGAGGACAAGGAGCCCGCGGTGAAGCCACAGCCCAAGGCGGTCGAGGATGCCGGTCCCGACGAGGTAGTCCACCCGGGGCGTCAGCTTGACCCCCCCCGGGCCCAGACCGCCAGCGTGGTCGGGGCGACCCGGGGCGACCGCCGGCGGCTGGCCCTCGAGCTGCTGCTGCGGATCCATGGGTACCAGTAGGCGGGTCCCTCCCGGGCCGGAGGACGCTGTTGCCGCCGAGAGGTCAGCGCAAACTCCGGACGCGCAGGCGGTCGCAGACGTACCGGCACCTCCCGCCGTCCCTCTGACGTCCGGGATGGCCTTGATGCCGAGTGCCTCGACTCGAAGTTTCGTGCGCGGGTCGTCGATCAGGAGGCCCTCCCAAGCGCCGTCGTCGTCTTCGCCGTCGTCGCCGCGGGAGCTCGGACTGCCGGGGACTGTCGAAGGGGCCCGGGGTGGGGTGGGGGCAGTGTGAGAACGGCCCGGGTTCGGAAGGCGGAGGAGGCGACCGTCGAACTTGCCTGGGTGGTGATCCGCGGGCCCTCCCCGGAACCCTTCGCCGGCGGGCGGGCTCCCTCTCACCGGGCCTGCAGCCTCGAACTCGACGCGGTGCACCTTTCTGAGGTGCGCTTGGAAGTCATCCCTGTTGAGGTAACGCTTGGGGCAGGGGTGGAAAGGACACGCCAGTCGACCCTCGTCGTGGGTGACCCGGTGCACCTGCCCGTCCTTCCTGAACGGAGGGGGAAGCGTGTGCCTGTTGAAACGATGGCGACGGAGGGCGGTATTGTTGGGAAACGATTCGGAGCAGTCCCCGCAGCGGTGAGGTTTCTCCGGAGGCATGGTGGTGCTGGTGCTGGTGCTGGTGCTGGTGCTGGTGCTGGTAGGGGGTGGCGGCAGTGGCGGCAGTGGCAGCAGGACGGGCCGTCGAACCAGGTCTCCCTCCCTCGTTTCTTTTATCCCTCCCCCGGTCCGCGCGCGCGCCCCCCTTGAGCGCCACCGCCTGCATTCCTGGCGTCCCTGCGTTCACACGCTCTCGCGTGCTGGCGTTCTGGCGTTCCTTCTTTTTTTTTCGCTCCCTCGCTCGCTCCCAGAATGAGTCCCCGTCCGGGCCCCCCAGAGACGTGAGGGTCAGGGTCGGAATGGAATGGACGAGGGGAACGACCAGGGTCGATGAGCCGGCCGGCCGGCGACGCGTATCGGAAGTAGGTGGCAGGGGGGGGGAGGTGGGAACACGAGGCGGGAGCACGAGGCGGGAGGGTGAGGCGATGCAGCGTCGTTGCGTGCGGTTGCGGCAGGACCCTTCGGTCGTCCACACATACGGGGAAGACTCCATTCTTGAACTCGGTTCGTTAACCTGTCTCCGGATCTCTCTGATCGTCGTGGGGTTTCCTTGGTGGTGCAGGCACGTGGTACGACGAATTCTTTGGTGTCCTGGATTCTGATGCGACTCCCTCATAGTCAACGTCCTCAGTGTGACTGGGCATGAGTTGTCCGCACTGGCGCCGCTCGTTTTGCGAAGGTGGCCATCATCCCAGATGACCCACATTCCCCGTTTCTCCATTGCGTTGACGACGGCGATGGCCCAGGCACTGAACTGAATGGACCTTAGTAAGCGCGATGGGATGTCCTCCACAACACACCTTTTCGAGCGTCTCTCATCGCGGGCGTTCGTCGCGCTCGCAGGGCCAGCACACTTGAGTCCTCGTCATCGTCTCTGCCCATTGTTCAATGGAGGGCTGCCAGTGGGGTGCCAATGCGGAAGGGATCTAGGCGGCGTAGCGGATGAGGCTGGGGGTTGTGTAATATTTCCTGTTATATCCAAGCCGATGCAATGCGTTGCATCGGCTTGGATATATATGGCAATACTATAGACTGCGCTCAAAGTCAATTACTGTTCGGCAACACCATGGGTAGGGCTTACAATCAGATGAGGGCCCACATCCATTGGTGAGATTATCGGCCATCTGGATGACATCGCACCTGCATCCCACCGTAAGATTTCCAGTACCGTTTACATTCGAGAAACAACTCACAACGTACTTGATTACATACAGCGGGCATGAGAGAAGATCCATAGTGATCCTGTCATTACCGGCCTCGCGTTTTGGATAGAAGCAGCCCATATATGAACGTGGCGCAAGGCATCTTGCATAAGGAAGTTGAACAATCGACACTCGCCTGACGCATGCCGAGCGGCGTAGGACAAAAAGCGGCTGTCAAATAGATGGTGCTGTGGACGTTGGCAAGGGGAGAGTGATGGTCACTGAGGGATCACCCAGAGCAGATGATTTGGAATTCCAGGTGAGGAGCTAGTCACGGAAGTACAGAGAGTGAGATTAGAATGAACCAATGTGATGAGAAGATGGCGGGCATACGCTCATGATTGGACGTTGAGAATGTACTAGTGAGGTGAATGTGAATGTCAGAGTAGAGGTGGGAGCACCACATGTAGGCGAGGTCCTTGCGAAGCTTATCGATTCGGGTTTCTCCGGCGTCGGTAGTCTCCCAGGCGTGAGTTGTGAGTGTGATCGGGGGTGAGACCGAGCAAGACTGAAGGTTGCACGGGCACAGGGGAAGGGAGAGAATAGCATCGGGGAGGTGATGGGAGCAGGGTGAAACGAGAAATAACAAGCCTGGAACGACGGCAGGGCTCATGCATATATGATCGCTGTGGGAACATCAGCGTAAAATGGTGAGCTGTGGGACGATACGCACCTTTGTGTCCCCAGACTTCCTTCATCGAATCCTGACCGTCGTCTGGGTGGAGTTTCCATACGACATCGGGGAAGCGGTCCTTGGTGCTGTGGGAGAGCTGAAGCAGGCCATTCCGCTAGGTCTGCATGGAGAGACGCAACGCTGTTGCTATTCCGGGTGAGTGAATATTAAGTGAGGTGGATGGGGAGAAAACAAACTTGTGATACAGGGAGGTGTTGAAATTGAATAGGCGGCATCGGGGACTTTGAGTTGGGGACACCAAATGAGTTGCTCCGAGACAAGACGTTGGAGTAAGTCGAGAGTCGGCACCGAAAGGTATGTTGCTGCGACTGACACCTACGCTGGAAGCTGCAGGACGTGTCGTCAACGAGTCGGAGGTAGTGGGAGTGACGCCAAAGGGTCGCACCTCGGTCGTGGCCGAAGCGGCACTCGAATTATAGATCGACTAGTCTATAGGCTGTATTATAGACTGTACTAGCAATTTTGACCCACGCAAAGCACGAGTCTAGGCTATCAAGCTTTCAAGTGGCAAAGATATAAAAACATGTGAATATGTGGCACAGAGCTCACAGTGCAGTGCAGTACAATGAGGGCCCCTGGCAGTGACGTGCTATCGCATGTGCGACCTGGCATGTTGATCAATGAATCAGGGAATGACCTTTGACACTCTCGTCCCGAGTCTTACCGCCCCTTTGTTGTAGTCTTTGTGCTGTGTATAGCTAAGCTCTCTTTGTTACCGCAATGTAAAGTACGGTGCATCCGTCTGTCGGACGTTGCGCCCTTTGTTTTTCTCCAATCACTCAATGATACACGCGCATCAGATCCCCCAGCGAACAGAGGGACAAACAGTTCGACATGTTTGATCATCGATAACCACCCTAGTGAGGATTCGCTGTGTTTCAATTCATCTGATTGGACATAATGGTTGTGTGAATACTACATCCCGATGAATCACATCCAACACGATTGGCATACTTCCACACAAAGAGCGACACACATCGCAAGGCCCAGGGGAGGAATAGACCAAGGGGGGTCCAAGTCCAGGTCTGTCTGACTCCCTCGTTCGGTTCGTCGACCCTAGGACCGGAATATGCGATACAGCGGCGCCCTGCCTACAGCCTACTCATCCTGCCCACAGGTAGCGTTCCACGTTTTGTCGTGATATTCAACGTCCACGCTGTACGCATTCACGCTCATAAACGCGTCCAACGAACATAATCCGTACGCCTCGTCTGCCTCGGTCCGCGCACAGAACGACAGGGGAAGCGTCGCCCCGTTCAACAGGAGGCGCACCCGTGAACCTCGGAAACTGTCCCTCGTCAGCTCGCATAACAATCCGTGTACGATCTGCGCACCCTTGCTCGCACGTGAATCACTCCCGGACCGTCTGCGCAGCGAAAGGCGTCTGATGGGATGTTCTGAACTTGCAACGTGCGGACGGACAGTTCATTGACGGATCGAGAGGTACCGTGTCACTACAACGGTGGCTGTCAATCACATCATTTCGTACGTACGCATACCGACTTGTTTAGTCCCAGTGGACAACGCGAAGAGGATGTTGAGTTCGTGAACGAAATCCGGGTGGAGACACTTGGCGTCCTCCGTCGTATTGGTTGAGCTGCCGAGCACGATCAGTTTTATATTCCAGTGTCGTGTATGGCTGAAGCTCACCATTCGATGAGCTTCTTGATATAGAACGCTCAGGTCATACGGGCACCCATACAAGGCACCCCGGATATCATCTGAAGAGAACCCGACGCCAGGGACATGTTCGTTCAGTCTCTCCATGATTGGCAGGACGTATTTCTCCTCCCACTTTCTAGTCACCTGCATGGTGGTGGTCATCAACGGCAACCTCCAGGATGGGTCGTATGCCACTCGCCTTGAAAGGTTTGTCATAGGATAGCTTCGGACAAGCATGCCACGGAGCGAGCCAAGAAATAGGATTCGTAAAATTGTCCGTCATCAGGTAGTCGATCTCATCTGCCCCACGACCGAAGAACCCCTGACTGAAACAGTACGCCGAGTCGATCATTGTCGGAACCTTGTCCGTTGCGAGCGTCGAATAGTGGAACGCAAAACTAGATGTCCCCGCATGAAAAACGACGTCCGCAATGCAAACGAAGACGTACGAACGCGACACCGTGGTCAAAGAACTCCTTGTGTCCAATGACGGCGAGCGCCTCGGGAGTCACTGGTAGGTCAAATTCATACCCATCTTTGAGAAACGCTAGGGAGGTCAGCGGTTCGGATGACGTCTTTCGCTTTGTTTATGGTATTGATCAGCTTGAAGATGAATTTCTGGTGTCCGAGGGTCCATGAGAGCCATGTCGGTGCAGCTAGAGTAGAGAAGAGAAGACGTGAGGGAATCATTATGTGCCAGGCAACAAAAACTCACCAAAACGACTCGGTCCACAGTACACTCCAGGAACTCTGGGAACATCGCGATATGGAGCTCAGATTGTTCAGCAAGTCGTGACGACTGTGACAACGCTCATTGGCAACGACAGAGTTCAGTGTTGTTTGGGCAGAATCCAAAAACGGTAGGAGGAGAGACAGAAATCCCAACATTCCAAGCGGGGAAGAGCTCGACTTCGGCGATCGAGTCCAGTATCTATGGACCTACCCGATGACCGTATCTGAATCGGGTCGTCTCGGTGAGTGTTCGTCTGGCATCCGAATCCTCACCCGACTCTCTATCATCTTCGATCTCACCACCATGAGCCTCTTCTTGAAATATACCTCTGGCTCAGCACTTCGGGACCTCCACCTTTCTTCCAGCTCCAGTTATTAACTTCGAATTCTGCCTAAAGAGGACCTGCGGGAGTGTGTCACCGAGGAACGTCACAAGGTACGTCGTCGTTCTTATGTCCTTGATGCATCCGGGTTCTTGTTCGGACATACTGGGCGCATTGTATGCGTGCCCGTACGACCTTGCAGCTCGGAACAAGTCTCCGTGGTGCAACGCGTTCACTGCACGCGATTTACGGGGTCTCGAGTGAGTCTACGAGTTCCTGGTGCGGATCGGCCTAACTGAGGGGCGTCGTTGCAGATACCAGTACGACCTGTATCTGGACGTCTACGCCGGACACGCGTCAAGGGGAGATGTCGGACCCATGGTCGGCACATTCTGCGTTAAGAAGTTGATCGAACGGTGAGCCTTCCCCGCACACCGTCGACGCGTTCCGAGATGATCGTATGGGACAGTTTGGCCAACGCCAATGCGACGTCCCTCTACCTCGACTTCGGTCACGACACCACGATCCTGTTCGCCCTCTCGGCCCCGGGACCGAACAAGTCTGTGTCAGCTCGCGCAACGAGACGAGGTCACTGACGTTCACCACCAGAGACGCCACGCCCCTAAGCCCAAACGTCCTTCCAAGCGCCCTTTGCCGCCGAAATGGTATGGGAAAGGTTTTCGTGCAAAAAGTCGTGCGTACATGCTCATCCGAGCGTTCCTCTTTCTCTCGTTGATGGCTCGCAGTTTCAAGGGTCCGCAAGTATGTCTCGTGTTGAACTACGCCACGTACCCTCTGTCGATGTGTTCCCGAACGAAGGGGGATCAAGAATACGGGACATGTTCACTGGATGCGTTCGTACAAGCGAACGCGCGTAGTACGAGCGTCGAGTACAACGACGCGGCTTGGAAAGCGGCCTGTGGCAGTCGCTAGGCCCCTGGCAGTGATGTGCTGACCTGCCACGTCGATCGATCATCAACCAGAGAGTAATCATTGGCGCTCCCTCCTCGAGTGCTATCACTCTTGTGGTCTTTGTGCTATACATCGGGTTCTCTTTATCACTAACAATGTAAAGTATGGTACATCCGTTCGTAAGAAGTGCCCTTCGTTTTTCTCCGATTGCTCAATGATGCGCGCGCCACGAAGGTTATACTTCCGTACGAAGAGCAGCGCGCGTCGCAAACATACGAGCCTGCCCGACTCCCTTGTTCGGCCCCAGAACCGAGGCATGCAATAACAGCAGCGCTAGGCCTGCAGCTTACTGATCGTGCTCGCAAGTGACGTTCCACGTTTCGTCATGGTATTCGACGTCCACGCTGTACGCGTTCGCTCTCACAAACGCGTCCAACGAACACGATCCATACGTCTCATCAGCCTCGGTCCGCGCACAGAAAGACAGGGGGAGTGTCACCCCGTTCAACAGGAGGCGCACCTGTGAACCTCAGAAACTGTTCCTCGTCAGCTCGCACCATCGTCCGCGCACGAGGCACGCACCTTGACTTGCACGCGAATCGCTCCCAGACCATCCGCACAGCAAAGGGCGTCTGGCGGGACGTGGTCCAGGATCACCGCGCGATGCATGCCCGCTATATTTGTCGAGAAAGAGGTCGATCCCGTACCTGTGATGACACGTAAATCACTTTGGCGCATAACCACGGCGTGCACTCACTCTCGACCAGCCAGTCTGGTTGTCGTAAACACGTTGCACCACGGCGACTCGTTCCGAGCGGCAAGGTCATACGAGCACGCATACAATGCACCCCGGATATCATCCGAAGAGAACCTGACACCGGGGACGAGTTCGTTCAGTCTCTCCACGATTGGCGGAACGTATCTCTCTTCCCACTTTCTGGCCGCCTGCACGATGATGGTCAACCAGGGCCTCCAGTACGGGTCGTATGCCACTCACCTTGAAGGGTTCGTCATAAGATAGCCTTGGACAAGCGTGCCATGGAGCGAGCCAAGAGACCGGATCGGTGAAATTGTCCGTTGTCAGGCACTCGATCTCGTCCACCCTGCGACCGAAAGAGCCTTGACTGAAAAAGCACGCGGAGTCTATCACTCTCGGAACTGTGGTCGAGCTACCTCGTCAGTCGTGAGCGTCGGATAGCGAAGCGCAAAACTAGACGACCTCGTGTCAAAAACGACTTCCGGAATGCAAATGGAGATGTACGAACGCGACACCATGGTCAAAGAGCTCCTTGCGTCCGATGATGGTGAGTGCCTCGGGAGCCGGGTCGAATTCGTACCCGCCTTGGAGAAACGCGAGAGAGGGCGGAGGGTCGGCGGTTCGGATGACGTCCATTGCCTTGTTTATGGTATCGATCAGCTTGAAAATGAACTTCTGGTGTCCGAGGGGTCCGCGGGAGCCGTGTCGGTGCAGCTAGAGTAGACAAGACGTCGGTGAATCGTTACGTGCTCAACAATAAAGACTCACCAAAACGACCCAGTCCACGGTATAATCATCTGGTAGGTCGGCAGACACTCCGGGAACTCTGGGAGCATCGTGGTATGGCGCAACGTTTCCCAGACTGTGCAGCAAGTCCTGACGACAGTGACGACGTCCATTGAGGTTCAGTGCTGTCTGCAGGATTCAAAAACGGTAGTGGGAGCTGGAGAAGAGACAGGAATCCCAACGCCCCAAGTGGAAGATACATTTCGAGGAGAGCCGAGCATCGACTCAGAGCAACCAACGATCCAGCTCATGACCGTCACAGTCATACACTGCCAGTGCTTACGTAGTACGAGTCGCCTGGGCTAGTGGTGAAGCTTTGAAGAGGCGACAAGACTTGTTCGTAGAAAGTCGGTTTATTGCTTCGGGTTAGCCTAGGATTGGAGGTGATATACATGCTATTGGGTTATAAAATATTAAACAAGGGGTGATGAGGGCATGGACCACGAGACTTCTGAATCAGGGAACACTACCCATCGACCTCGCAGACGGCATTCCACTCACCACCCCCGTATTCTACCCCCATGCTGAACCCACGTTGGTGACGCCTGACCAACAACATTCACGTTAATAGCTGAGTCACCGCTTGGAAAGGAAATGAAATAACCTTTTCTTCGAACGTAAGCATGCCTAGCTCCATGTCCTGCAGGCTCAACTCCTGCCTGACGCTGGCGAGCATGTTGGACGGGAAGCGAGTGAGTTCGCCATTGGTGTTGCCCTCGTGAAGGTTTACAGGCGTCTGGCGGTCCATCAAGGATGGACTGGGTGGACAGGGGAGCCAGGCCGGCTAGGAGAACAAGTGAGCTGTGAAAAAGGCGGTGTCCGCGTGGGCGGGATCGAGCCCATATTTGCGTTCGGGGGAAGCATGCCTCGAACCATATGGGCCATGTGGGGTGACTGGATTCATTGCATTCTGAGGGTTTGGTCCTGCATTCCGAGCGGGATTCTGAGGGGAGCGAGCGATCGTTGGAGACTGGGATGGGTTGATCCCGTTCGTGCCACGATGTTGGGGTGGGCCGGGGCGGGGGCCTGGTATGAAAATTGTGAAGTTTTGCGGGGGTGCCGGGTTCGTACCAGCGGGGGCAGCCCCGGTGGATGGTATAGGGATGCCATTTGACCGAGGGCCAGCGCCAACCATCAGGAAAGGCATCTGAGCCGGGTTTCCTAATCCAGACAGTCAAGATGCTGCGGGGACGGACTCGATCAGGCGTGCGCACCGTTTATGATGCAGTTCACTTGAAGAATCTCGTGGTTGAGCGGTCTCGGGCCCTGCCGAGGTTAGCCTGCTGTATCTGGTGCTGGGGGATCGCGGTCGGTCGGCAGGGAGAAGTGGTAGACAGGGAGGGTACGCACATGTGCGTAGACTATCGCATCCTCTGTTCCTGAGCCATTGGTCTTTGCTGTGAAGAGCACCCAGAAGACGCTCCATCACCTGAAAGAGAGGGATGAGTAGGAGGGAGGGGGGGAGGACGGACTCGAGCAAGAGGGCCTATTTGGTGTTAATAGGAACGCCGAGTCGGCGGAGATTTCTGCTTCGGCAAGGAGCTCGCGGGATGTTTTGCGGAAGCCACGTTTGTTGTAGCAGTCGTAAATGTAGACATTGAATCTGGGAAGAGTGAGCAGTGGCAAGTAATAGGGGAAATACAGGAAGACGGACATCCTGTTGTCCTCCCATAGGCTGCAGCTGGGTGTCAGACAGGAGGGTCATTGATGTAGTGGCCATACTTGGCGGGGGAGGAGGAGGAAGGAGGGAACAAGGCGAGGGTGCGTCGGGAGGCGAGGGTGCAAAGATGGCTGGCGTGCCAGAGCGCTGCAAGACTGGAATTTGCGAATTGTCGCCGACTTTGGCTGGACAAACTCAGTGTAGCACACGAGAATCCGTCAGTCTACATGCGCTACGTACCCTCCACCAGGGCACGTACAATGCACTCGTACACCGAAAATGTTGCCATGTTCACCAGTAGGGACCTTGCAGTATGTCAGCGTGAAAGCAAGCAAGTAGCGGGGTCACGGACCGGATGAGGGTCAGTGTGGTACAAATGTATGACGGCCGATGCGATCGTGTGGTACGAGTCCCTCGGGCCACTCTCGATGCTCTGCATCCGCGTCTTGACGAGGTCCGTCGGGAACGTAACCAGCCAGCCCGCAATCTCTGCCAGGCCATCAGCTAGGAAGAGCGCCGACCAGGGCATGGTGCTCGCCTCCGCGTCGATTCCGGACAGTAGCGAGTGGTCGGCCACCAGTAGCGGCAACAAGGACGGTTTCAGGTATCGACACGTTGCTTCGTACTGCAGCCTCGTTGTTCATGCGTCACCGCCGTGTCTTGGAGAGCAGTGGCAATCAGGCCGCAGTACAGTCCTTGGAGCCCGTGTTGTCTGAAGACGGACATGGCCACTTTGAATGTGGACGCGTTCCCGGGGTCGTTGGCGAGCACATTCTGTTGACGTATCTTGATTAGTTCCATAGGGCTCACGATAAACCTGTAACGATGAATGTCATACGTGCCGCACACGTGTAGACCAGTCTTACTATGTCACGATACCACAGCCCGTGCCTACGAGACCCACTTGCGTCAGTGAGGGCGTAGTGTCGTCGAGCTGGGCCCGCATGAAGAACTTGTACGAAAAAACGAGGCCGTTCACGAACGTGTACATGGCCTGGCATGACGAGTGGGTGAGACGGAGACAGGATGGAAGGACCACCACACACACGAGGGTTGCAGAGCCCCGTGAAGCGCTCCTCTCTGACGATCGTGCCGAATGCATGGAATAGATGGTGGGATTCTGAAAGCGTGTTTTGACTGAGGGGGTGAGGTTGCGACCTGCCTGTGTCGAAGGGATGACGACCAACCGTAGCTACACTACCCTCCTTTCTTCCCACGATTGCATTCACTTAGCGTCACATATGTACATCTTCCCCCGTCGCTTTCGTTGTCCCGGCGACGCAACAGTCCCGGCTTGTTGTTCTCCCCTCATGGCACGTCGAAACGCACCAAGGCATTTCGCGGAACGGTTCAAATATGGCGTCATCTCTTCCTCTCTCTTGTCGCCCGCATATCCCGCCACACCCGTAGTCGATCGCATAGACGAGGTTTTTCCCCACCGTTTCCCGGCAGGCTCTCCAGCTGTCATAGCCGGACGCCCAGCTCTACGGAAAGCGCGGTGACCGACAACCTCTCCCCCTTTCCATACCCCAAGAATCTGGAACTGCCGTTTGGTCCTTGACCGTATCATTCATGGTCGTCATCGCCGCTCTCAGAGCCTGATTTTATTCTGCTGCTTTATTGTTGCTCGCTGCTACACTGTATTATTTGCACGTCCACAGACTGCACTCTCACTCTCAACCTGACCTTATGATCCCTGTGAGTCCTTTGCCTCTGGTTACGTGTCGTTTACTGACGTGATGCTACTTTTATTAGCTTTACGATACTTGACCGTCGCTGGTCGATTCTGTGACACGACGATCAACGATACCTTTAATGTGCTGGAGAGCGAGAAGCAAAGGTAGAGTACCTTGCCAATGCCATTCCAAACGCTTATTCATCAATCATGAACAGTATATTTTATAGCCCTCCCTCTCTACGCACGCCATCGTCTCCCCTTCAAGTCGCGCTATCCTTGCTGCTTCTGACGATGCAAACCTAGTATAGTAACGTCTGTTATCTGCTCCCACGTCGCCATCCAAACCAGTGCAGCTCTCCGGGATGTATGCGCCACTTTCACCAATGAAACCAACGTTCTCTCGTACTATCAATGATCCTCATCGATCTCTCTCGCATCCAGGTTCATTGTCACACACTACGGATCACACGAGGGAGTGGTCGATGTAGAACGGATCTTATACACCCCTTCCCCTCCATCAGCGCTAACACAATGGAGAGGACGAAGATCGGGATCTCAGCACCCTTTCAGGGAACATGTCACCTTTGCCAACCCGCGTACAATCACGGACAGCGCCTTCGTCGACTTCGCAGCTACTCGCGGGCGTATTAAAAGAAGAGGAGGGGTGTCATCTTTGGTGGGGGACGAGTACGAGAATATGTTCAGTACCACCGTGTTGAGTCTACCGAAATCTGGTTCGCGACAGTCTATGTACACTCGGGGTTTCTCATCCCGGCAGCATACCCCTGTCACTCACACGCATTGATTCAACGCGTCCTTGGACAACGATGTCTCCCAGATCTAAATACACCAGCATGCATACGATACGCCATCCCACATCACACTCCTCCCTCCGCCAATCGCTCCAAAACGCGCTCGCCTCCAAGCGATTTGGGCGCTCGCATCTTCTCGCGCTGCGGTTCAAGGACGACGAGGACGAGTCGTATACTAGGAGGTCGTGTGCGCGGTGACAATTTTACCCAGGTCGACGCTCGCAGACGCGTCCGCACGACTCGCCAAAGTCCTCGAGGACGTCGAGGACGCGCCCTCGTCGGGCATCGATACCCCGAGTTCGCTTGCCTCAACCCCCACATCCAGAACGGGCGGTCTCGTTCGTCCTCACGCCAACCCATCTCGCATGCTTCGCGTCTGCGATCACGGCTGCCGGACGATGCGCGAGAGGAATTGGGGTGCTTGGAGGGCGTGCGTCGAGGTCGCTTGGGTATTCGTCGCACCCGTCATCGCTGTCGTCTTGCGGGTAGGTTGGGGTGAGGGCGGGAGGACGAGCGCCGACACCAGTGCAGGCACCGGCGCCAGCACGGGCTACGCCCATTCATCGGACCACCCTGCGATCCAAGCATACACACACCTCCGGCGCGAGCTTGGACTTGCTCTGCGGGAATGCGAACGTGGACGGGAACGACTGGTATGCATCCTCGTACCGCCGACCCTGCCGACGTCAGAGGAGCTACTGATAGAGGTCACCGATGACGGGTGCAACGGTAAGGGGGAGGGGGACGGGGGACGGGGAGGGAAGGGGGGGAAGTGAGTCTGACGATCCTATCGCCCGACGGTGAGTGTTTGCCGCTCGCACTGGACGTCGACTCAGACGTCGACGTGAACCCGACTAACGACGCATCTGCACACCTGTTGCAGGCGACGTCGGCGGCACATTTACCCCCGCCGGGCATCGAGCAAGTGTTCGAGTGGAAAGCGGCACAGGCCGTGTTCGCCTTGTTGCTCGACCCCTTCTATAGTATTCGTGCAGGAAGCGTAGGGAAAGAAAGAGCAAGACAAGATATCGATAGCTATCAAAGTATGTATCATAGTCTAACAAGCAATGCTGTCAATCAGCGCGATCCGAATGCTTCGTTTGGAACTTCTCATCTCCATCACTTGTCTCCAAGGGTCGCTTGGATACCCGGGAGCATCCTACCTGGTCTTGACTATCGTTGAGGGATGATGTGGACATTATTATCGCACGGGAACGCTTCGGCGCTGGACTCTACCGTAGAATTTTCGACCGTGTCCAATGTTCGTTTGGGTGGTCGAGGAAACACAGATTCATCCTTCACGCCAGGAGGTAGGAAATGCTAGAATCAGGGATAGCAGATCTAAGGCCATCAATGTCCTCCTTCGTCAGTATTTGACCCTGAAGTATCTTGCCCATGTGCGTGTGGGCGAACGGCCGCCCTCGGCTCCGGATCCCAAGCAATGCCATCACCGTCGGCAGAGGCAAATCTTCAAATGACATTTCCATCTCTTCGAAATTCCCTGGGATGTTGAATAGATTTTGTCGAGCCTTTCTTCTCTCTCTCGGTGATGCATTCGTCGGCACCTCCAGGAAACGGAAGAGGCGGAGGTACGATTCATAGTCTCGGAGATAGAGCTGACCAGCGAATACGTTCAGTTGGTCGATCAGCTCCCAGGGTGGTGTCCAGTCGGAGGGTAACGGAGGGACCGTCTATAGCCTCAGAACGTCAGATGGCTTCATACGCTCGCTCCGCAGTCCGAGGCACGTATAGATGGAGATGGACGTATTTGCTTATCCCGATGTCTGGCATAAGGAGATTGGCCTCGAACGGGCTCACTATGACGAGCACCGCACCCTGATCCATTTTTCCTGAGAGAATCCATTGGACAGGTCGGAGATACTGGTCCATCGTCCCTTTGGTTGACTCTGGTTTGATCGTCCTGCTGAAATCCACCATTGCTAGGATAGATGGGCTCCAGACGCCTGCATCGCGAGTAGCTGCAGTGCTGCGTTGTAGTGCCGTAAAGACAGGAACAAAGGCGCCGACGGAGCGAAGTGGGTGCATGACACCTGTTTTGACGAACGACACGACGTCCAGATGGAGATGGTGCTCCGCCGGTTCTGCCTCCGGAGGTAATTCCACCTCTTGTTCGCGCTCTCGCTCCCTGAGTACCTCCCGTTCCTGTTCTTCTTCTAGTCCTCCGCGGGGAACTGACAAAACACCGAGATCTTTGCAGTGTTGCTGCATCCCTGCAACTGCAGACAAATGATTCTCTGCGGCTTCCGTTTTGCGAGGTGTATATAGGTCTGCTAGCGATTTGCAGTTCGGCTGGAGCCACGCGTCTGACAGCTGCTCTGGTGACCGCTCGTCGTTGCAAAAACGGGTCAACGCACTGTATCTCGATTCATGATCAATCCCTTGTTGCGCCCAGTAGGGTGCCCGATGTTCGATATCAGCCCACGTCTCTCGCATTGTCCAGCATAACACATCACTGATCGTGACTGCGACGTCCCGGTCTTGCTTTCCCGTGACAGATCGGATGCTCTGATCGACTCCGGGTGGTGCGAAGAACATGACAGTGTGTCCGCAACCGAGCTTCCGCATTCGTATACAGCCTGATAGATGAACCATGAGCTTTCGGATCGATTTCAACTCCATTACGAACCTTGCACCAGAGCATCCTTCGTCATCTTCGGGCCCAACATCACCGCTACTCGCCATCCGATAGGGAATTTGAGGTCGGTCCCTCTGGTGTGTGGATGGTCCAGATACACGATACATTTTCCCAACTGCTGAGAAAACGGTGACGACGACAGCGGGCAAGCTCCACCGTTCCGTGGCAGTACCATCCGCTCGTCGTTCTCGTCGAAATAGACGGTGGCTTCCCCATCATTGACCACGTCGAGCCATGCTTCGGCGACTTGGAAATTGGATAAGTCGAGTACTTGTGCCCCGACATCTAACAGGACACGAACTCCAGGTTGTTGCAATGCTACTGGTCTGAGGAGCTCGAGCGTAGTCAGCCGTTGCCCGCCTGCGTGAGTCATAATGTAGTTTTGGTAGTCTTTTTCTCCTTCTCACTGCACCAGTCGTGCAAGAACGCTCGCGCTACTTCCTCGCTGATGCTCGAGCTCGTGTTGAACGATAGACAGTGGTAACGGCCATCGACCATCACTCGTCCCGGAAAATCCTGACGTGCAACTCAGTCAGACATCCACGTTATCGACGGCAACTTTCACTCACCAGCGACGAGCTTTTCCCGCTTCTCTCCTAAATCTCAACTGGACCCGCACAGCTTCCATGGGAATTCTTTCACTTCCCTGGGGAACACTACTCGCGACAGGTAAAAGTCTACCACCGCCTGATTTTTAAAGAAGAGTGGAAACGTAAGGTTGTCCCATTCCTCCAATGACTTCGTATTGATATCGCTCAGTTTTCGAAGCGACTCCGGTAGTAGTGACTCGCAGTCTTTCATCTAGAGCTTGTATTTCGCCGATGGATTGTCATGGTCGAGCAGAATCTCGAACGCGACCCGCAATTGCTCCGCGGTGAGGCCGGAATAGTAGTGGGATGGACACGTGAGGATGATGGTCAAATCCGGATGGCCGAACCGATATGGCACTGCGAGCATTGTTGAGGGCTTGATTAGATCGCCATATGTATCTCGCTGCTGCGGAAGTAGGCCATAGTCGACGCGCCATCTCCTCTCCGAAAGCGCAAATAAGAGGATATTCGAGGACACGCCACCCCCGTATTCTACCCCCATGCTGAACGCATTCGCTCGTACGAACCCCTCCAAGTGCCATAGTGCTCGTCCATGTCGCAGATGTTCAGCGGGAACGTCGCAACGTTCAACAAAGGGCGCACTTGGGGGCGACCCCCGAAGCTAGTAGGCGCCGTCAGCGTAAACGCGATGCCGCGCGCGGGAATCGACGTACGATTTCGAGCACGTAAACTTTTCCCATACTATTTGCGCTGCAAAACGGCGTTTGATGGGACGTTCTGAACGTGCAGTCGGCCGGCGGAGCAACGACCAGAGGACCCAGGGCCTTATCGTCTCTGTAGGCGATGAGTGTCAAGGACATCCTTTCGCGCGAGGGAAAACTCGCTTGTTCAAATTCATGGCCGACATGGCGCACCGCCAACCACATTCCAGATCGCGAACCCATCAGTAGCACCAGAGACAATCCAGCGCCCATCGCTGGATGACGCTAGCGCAAGGGCGCCCGAGTTTGGCTCGATTGGTTCTCCATTTGTCAGATTGGCCAGGCCACACAACTGAACTGTATTGTCCTCGAAGGTGACGTTGGGAGACTTTGCTCCTGGCACGAAGGCTACCGTGTGTATCTTGGAATCTATCGTGGTGCGAGATCAGCGAAAACTGGGATACGAGAAATAGCTGAGGCATACCTTTCGTTCTAAACAAACTCTGAAAGAGGTCCATCTTCGCTGATTACCTATAGGGTCTCAGGAAGAACGGTGTGGAGGTTAAGGGTTTACCTCTCACGATGTCCTGATACCGTCGACCACGTGGCATTGTTCACGGCACTAAACGAGTAGCCAGTTAGATAAGGTAGGACCTAGTGGAGATTGGCAGCGTGACCCCAGACACGCACTGAACTCAGGTGCTTTCTGTTGCTCTTCACAAGGTGTGAGACTCAGCGTGCACCGAAGCGTGAACAGCGCACGTTCATCGGACGCCGCTGGCTTGAATCACTCGGTGAGTTGAAGCAAGATGATTTCCTTGTTTCGAGAATGAGTATGTAAATGTATGTCGGTGGTTGGGAAATCATGGTGAAAGGTCGTACCTCAAGCTCAACGTTGGACGCAAAAAAAAAGCCTAGTGACTTTGACTGAGAGGAGGGGACGTATTGTCGTGTAAGACGCTCGGGGAGTATGCGTACCAGTATCCTCCACCAATCAACCAAAGGCAACGCGAAAGCCATAGCCGCTACAATGCAAGAACGTCCGGGTCCGACTCGGAGTCAGAGTCAAATCGCTGACCACATAGACCACAAGGAAACACGTACGGCGCATTCACTATTCTCGACATGACGTGGTTGTCCTTCCTCAGCTACGGTGATCCCTTCGTGCGTCCGGTGCGGCGAGGTACCTGACTGTTCGAGGTCCAGGATTCTGGGAGTTGTGGACACAAAGCGGCAGCAAATGTGTGACGTTCGAACGAAAGAGGTGGTATGGGTCTATGGGAAGCCCTGGTACTGTAAGAAACGAGTGGCACCACGATGTAATCGCGAGAAATCGACCGCTGAGTTGGTTTCGGTGAATGAATCGGGTAAGTAGTACGATCATCGATCAAGATCGATCAAGTCCCTTTTCAGACTTCTGTCGGAACTTTTTTTCCGGGTCTTCCCGAGCAGATTCGAAGTCCGATCGACCAGCAGGCTGCTGTAGTTGAACCACCCGCTCTATCAATCAGCATAAGCCCCAAACTCAGTCGGAATGGAACACGCGTGGCCTCGGTCCATCACTTCATTGGCAATCCAGATGGGCCCCATGATGAGGTGCGTACTGCTCTGATAAGTCCTCTGATATTGATTCTTCCTGACGACGTTCAGCCCTAGTTTTCGGAGACAAACACTGCGCATGCGTACAGGTCGTGCGATGAATTATCTCCCTCAGCTGTGTGCGAGATGATTGCGCGCCGAGCATCAGGCCTCGCGTGCCATCTTCCAGATCGGGCGTCCTCGATCCACCACCGCGCGAGCTCCCGGGGCCAATCCACTCATTGGGTCTGGGACCAAGCCTCGTACCATCGACTTGTCTGGCGTGCAGCTCACACCTACTGCGTCCGCGATTCTCTCAGATGTGTTCAACGTCAAGCGGGACCTCCATAAGCTGGTGCTCAGGGAGTCGACTTGGATGAAGCTGTTTGTCAATCATGTCCTTATTGCCATCGCTTGCTGATACCCGGATAGAAGCTGAAACCAATTTTGCGCGCGTTTTACATCTCAGGAATGCTTGAGTATCTATCCGTCGCATCAAACCTTTGACTCAAATCACCCGCGTTCAAACTCATCAGCGCGTATGCAGCACAGGTGGGTCTATTCTCTATCTGGACGGATTGCTTGTTCAAGGACTGTAGGCCAAGGCCTTACAGCTGCTGGACCTCTTGTCGACGGTGCTGGACAAGAAAGTGGTCGAGTACATCGTACTACTCCAGAACTTGCCTCGTCTCGCCCAGACCGCTGTTCCCTCAAACCGAATGCGCTCGTCCTCGTGTTCCGCGACTATCCAGATGTCGTGCCAGCTGGCTTTCCCGCCAGTTCGTCCTCCACCGCATTGCCCACGTCCTCCACGTTCGTGTCCCCACCCTCCCGAGCACCACGCATTTTCCTCCTCCGACTCGCGGCGGACTCACGCCTCCACCTCCACGTACACGCTGTACATCCACCGATCGAAATGCTCCGTGGCGGAGAGCGTCTCCGAATCCACTCTCGGCGACTAGACAGCCCGTCCTATCATCACATCGAATACGTACGGTGGCCTGACGACGCGCCATCCCGCACCAACGCCTACTAAAATCGATGATGTGGGCGTGAACGGGGACGTGACGGCGCTACGACGGGCTGAGCAAGGCACTGTTGGACAAGGTGCGCGCGCTGGACACGCTGCCGTGACTAGGCGGGCTCCGGACGCTCGGTCTCAGGGCAACGATCCTGGGCAAGTCTTGTGCCATGCACATCGACTCCCCATGCCTGATATAATTGTTCTGAGCGGGGCGTACGTCGCTCAAGTGTCGAAGCGGAATCGGATGCTCAAGGTGCTCAATCTGAGCGAAAACAAGCTGGATGTGCAGTGTTTGACGGCGATCGTGGAGGCTCTGGTGCGTTTTCGTCTTGTGTCGGCTTAGTTGGTGCTTAGCATGGGGTTAGAAATACCACTTGTGTTTGGAGATGCTCGATCTCATGTTCAGGACTTGCTCTCGAAGGTGTACGTATCAACCTCTGCCACCTCCGTACTCACAGCACCCTCTCTAGATCCAATCATTGCGTACTGCATTTATTCTCAATACCACCCTCAAACACTGTTTTCTCTGGAGCCGAATCGGCTAGATGACTGTTACTACCGAGGGTCTGGATGTCTGCGGAGGTGCTTGTCGTCTACGGTGATAGCATAAGTTAGTTTTTCTGAGGGTCATCACGGGGTTGCGGGCTTTTGGGGCTTAGGATTAGAGACTAACTTACCTTATATGTCGAAAAGAAAGCAAGCCTTTGCGTTCGCTTCGACAAATAAAGAAATTTCTGCCTCTGGCCGTGGCCGGCAATACCGATTTCTCCCACTCTCTCTGCGGGCTGATTAACTTTTATACTACGTTGCTTCTTCCCACCTTAGGTCCGAGATGGACGATCTCGTTCGGGCCTTGCGGGTCATACATCCGGACGCGGCGGGAGATCTGCTTCGAATATTAAATGGCGTTAGCATGCTGCCAGGCTCGCTGATCGAAGTTCGCCAGGGTATTGAGGGTAGTTTGGCAGGTAAGTTCCTCAAGGAAACCTTCCATTGGGTACTACTAACTTACTTCTACTTTTCCAGCCCTTACTCCGCCGGCACCAGGCTTGTCTGCATCTGCTGCAAGTATACCTCCAGCTAGCGGTTCCGAGCCTTCTCAGCACAGTCCTGTCGACCCGGATGTTCAATCCGTCCTCCTACACCAAATTCTGAGTCCCTTCAGCTGCTCTCTCCTTTAACCCCCTTACCTGAGCTGAGCGATATCTCCTCTACTTTCAAACCCCCACATGTAGACCCCCACCCATCTTTCCCGCCCTCGAGCTTACTGGCCAGGCAGAGTAGGTCCCGCACCCCCACAAACCCATCAGCTGGCCCGGTGGGGCGTCATGTAGTCGCCAAACAGTCTTCTCGCCCCAAAAAGAAGCCCTATGAAAAAGTGAAAGCGGCAGGCCGGTGCCCTACACGAGGAGCCCTACAACCTCCGAAATCCAAGAAATCCAAGCAGGTGGACCGTTCGTGGAATTCTCGATCGATTCCCCGGGTACAAACACGAGAGGATCTTGGGACATTTCTTGCGCTGCTTGGCTCAGTGCAACCCAAAGCCATGGCCTTTACCACCTACATGATGCGGTTGGCTTGAGGTGAGTAGTGTGGTCAGCCTGTGTTTGTATGTTTCCGAACAGATGCACAGGTCTCTTTCGCAAAGTCACGAATTGTGAGTCTTCCTCTTGAACACTACTGCGAATTTCTTACATTGCACATCAGATGCTAGCATCTCTACATTCGTCTACCTGGTGGTGCTGGTACTGCTATCTCGCCAGATAGACAGGACGCACAGTTCTGCAGCGCTTACTCGTCTATCTCTGTGGACTTTCCTGACTCAGGCGATCGTCGATGCGGTGGTGTTTGCTGGACACATCACTTTTGCGATCTTGGCAGATGGCCGACTGCCCATGTCCCTTGTTGCACCCTCGTTTCTTACCTGCATTTTGTTTACTCTGGAGGCTGTGAGTAGCACTCGTTGAAAATCACTTTTCAGTGTTGATTCTAATGCATGGCATTTAGCAACATGCGATTCTTATCAATCAAGTCCAGGCTCCAGAGGACGCAGCTGCCCAACAAACTCGACGTACCTCACCTCCTACGCAGAATGGCACCGCCCCAACTACTGACCCGTTGTCGTTCCCCGTTGTGGCACCTCGTCCTAGAGGACCCTCCTTCCTTCAGCTCGTCATCCGGCATCTTCAGTCGGATGCACAAG
>JBBPTU010000335.1:0-27486 GCA_038094295.1 Tylopilus aff. beelii | reverse complement strand
ATCTCCGGTTCATTATTCAGCATAGACCATCCATTAGTGACAATGGAAAGCAACGAACCTGCATGGTGTTCATTACTGCGCTCCAACTCAGTGACCACATCTGCCAAACTGTGCAGAGGCCTCCTTCTTCCCCTCATCCAAGAGTCCATTCGGCTTTGTAACCGGCACGTCTGCGCTGGCTGTGATCGTCGATGTCGAAGGAGGACTGGACATTGGTGATCTAGCCGAACCAATCAATGTCTTGTCCCATAGTTTAACTAGGCCGACGTACAAACCTTGGCCACGTGCTCATGCGTTCCGTCCTCATTGTCGTATCACGGATGAACAAGGACTACGTTGACGGTTATACGAAGGGAATGCGTCAAGGTCAGTATGGGTCGGACTGATGATGACAAGGAATGCGCGCATGTCCCAAGAGTTCCCGTATCGCCAATCAACTGTTTCAATCTCGTAGTTGCGGATTGAGTATCTAAGAGCCCTTCGTGAGTAACAGCTCCTGGACTCGGAAGATCCAGCTTATTTGTGCACGCACCGACTGCCGGACTCCTTTCTGGAAAATAGCGAAGAACGCTTTTACGGATGCGTCGTCCATCTTATCAAAAGTCTCGGAGACATTGAACACGTTCTGCCAAACAATTGTGCATTGTTGAGTGACGTCTTCGTGCACGCATCGAGGAAACAACAGCTCCAGATGCTCGAGTTGGTCGCTTCAAGTCGGCCCCACCAAAGGCGAGGTTCAGTATGAGTATGTGGGCAGGTGGAATACCACACAGTCACAGGCCTCCTGATTGTTTCAAGTACTCAAGCTTGACGGCAGCACGGGTAGAGACGCTGCAACGAACCTTTACTAGCGTTTCTCCAGCTGCCAGTGCCCTCTGTTACAGCGTGTCAGCTTCTCGAGTCCAGATCTGGAATTTTGGGTCGATGTGTACGTGATGTCATTGTCACCTTGTGCGCTGGCATCCACGCGTCGAATCACTGGCAACTCGAATGTTTTAGCCTGAACTAGCACGCAGCGTACCCTCTGGAGCCTCATCTTCGCACGTTAGACGGCGCGCGGTCTAGAAATGTTGGTTCGTCTTGAACTCGTGGCCAGAGCATGAATGAGTCATACTCATCGCTAGTGATCGATTTGTTGTATCCTACACCAGTTTGGATACTCGACAGAAGCGGATAGAGATGAGTTCCACTGGCCAATAAGGAACTGAGCAGGCGTGGAGATGCGTGGTTTCCTCGTTGAATATCGCAAACCAGAGTAGAAGAACAATGGCGCACCTCTTCTATACTCAATGCATACATGGGGTCGAAGCGAGGCCATTTTGGTCACTCGGCTCCAAGCTCCAAAGTCAGGAGTCTGGGTAAGTTGGAATGGACCGGTAAGGGGGATAGGAAGCGGATATCATGAGATTGATGTCGTGGAATAGAATCGACTAGAGATGATGTAGGTAAGTCGAGAGTTAGTGGTAGATTGGTACTTGCACGGCTGCAAGATCCCGACGTCCGATCTAGCATCGGACTCGGGAAAATGGAGTGGCTGGTGGAGGAGAGCGAAGGGCGCGAGCCCTAGGCTAAGAACGGCGGCACCCCGCCATCGAATGGTGATCGGCAAGGACAAGCCGTGGTGCGGTCACGTGCTACGCTCCGTCACAGGCCGACCATCAAAGAAAAGGATTAGCATTCAATCCCGTCCTCAACTCACCATCCTGTAATACCACCGGTTCATTGTCCATTGACTTGTTTTAAACACTTCCGACTCATTGACCTCTTACTCAGTTTCAACGCTATCCAATCCTTCACGAACGCGTAGTGGACAGAATGTCCCGGATGCGTTTGCGTCCGACAGAGATATCTGAATCAAGATTGGTGAGCGCGTCGATAGAGATTCTGTACTGTTCTGCTGGAATGTTCACCTTCTCTTCTCCAGAGCCAGACCATCGGCATTACTTTGCTCTTCCTGCTATGGCCTATGCAGCAAAGATTTGCCACGCCCAATTGATGCTGCAGTCCAAACACTCCTATTGTGTCATCTGAACTCGGTTGATCTCCTGCAGGATCGGCGCAGGTCTTGCCAGATTCCATTGCACTGGACTCGAAAATGGCGAACGAGCGACTGTCAAAGCCAGCTGTAATTTTGCAAGACTTCATTCGGTGCCGTGGATCTTCAAGGGGTGGACTTTCAGCCTTCACTTGACCGTCGGTGAGTTGTTTTGTTCTCCCTTAGTCCAAACATGAATCTATCAGTAATTACCCCGGACAGAAGCCAGACTTCGTACCAGAAATTCAGAATGCAGAAGTCACCACACCACTCGTCGCATCGGGCCCGCATCTCCTGACAAGGCACATATACCCAATCTCTTTGAGCACTGGAGATCGTGAATGCTATAATCCACACGGCAGCAGCATCGTGCTTTGAATCCAAAGCGTTCGCGGCTGGTGCTACTCGATCCCGGACAGGGCGTGTGCATCGAGGAAGCGTCCCAGGTGGAATATGCCACCCTACGGCAGAGCTGTCGGTTGTAGATTCGTTTGGTGCACCTCTTCCATCGTTTTGCTCCACTATGATCCAAATTTCTGGTTGTGATGAGCAATCGAACTAATAATAATTCCGTTGACAGGATCCTTCTGGTTATCGTCCTCACCCTAGTGCAGGACTTCAGAAGATTCTCATCTGGAGGGTGGCAATTAGTGCTGTGGCCGATCGCTGGATCCATACCAGGAATCACCCTGACGCCTCAACTTATCCTGAGCATGCGGGAGTTATATGCAAGTGATGCCCGAGGTACTAGTAGATGCGATCGAGGTATCGGCAGCAGGTTTGGATTGTCATCTAGCCACGGAGGAAGGGAGAGCACGATTGTATTCACGGACGTTGGACTGAACGAAGAAACAGAGGGCATTGAGGAGGTACTATGAGAAAGGGGGACTACTTGGCTGGAGTAGGGATTAATGTCTGTCTTTGGAGTCATGCCGCAGGTCGACTGGACGTTTTCTCGGTTCTGTATTCCGAGTACTAGAATTTGTGCGATCCGACGCCCTGTCTTCTTGGCCATTTGCTTTGCTAGTTACTTATTTATTCTTTCTGTGAGTTGGACTTCAATGTAAAACCGTTTATTTGGGGTGAAGTGTCTGCTCCGCGTTACTACAAGCAAAGCTATACGCTATTGGCCAACGGAAGACAGATGACAATCATACTCCCGAGTTAGCTTGCACTTACACCACACATTGCTCTGCTAGCCTTGTGCCAACTGCAGCCACTGTCTGCCCCGCATTCTTCTCTGCCATCTACGAGACGGACCAAGTGGTGCAGGGACAGAACTCGACTACGATCATGTTACAATTGCGTCCGAGGGGTCCCAGGCTGGGTCACTTTTCGCCTGCCAGTGTAGAGAAATCCCATACGTTGGCCGTGCGGTCGTCTGACACCGTGATGGTTCACTTGCAATCCGACGAGATGTAGACGGCCCTAATCACACCCATACGATGGCGCACCACCAACCGTATTCCAGATCACAAACCCATCAGTCGCACCAGTAAAGATCCAACACCCATCGCTGAATGACGCTAGCGCGGGGTGCTCAAGTTTGGCTCGATTAGTTCTCCACTTGTCAGAACATCCGGGCCACGTAATTGAACCGTATTGTTCTCGACAGTGATGATGTGAGGCCTTGCTCCAAAGCTAGTATATCTATCATGGAATCGATCATTGTCTCTTTTAGTACGTCTGGCGCAGGATCGGCGGAAACTGGGATATGAGAAATAGCTGAGGCATACCTTTCGTTCCAAACAAATTTTGAAAGTGATCCATCTTCGCTGATTGCCCGCATACGGTATGAGCGACAGAGGATCACAGGAAGAACGGTGTAAGGGTCAAAGGGGAAGGGTTTACCTCTTATGATGTCCTGATACCGTCGACCACGTGGCATTGTTCACGGCGCCAAATGAGTCCCCGGTCAGATAAGGTAGGACCTAGTAAAGATTGGCAGCGTGACCCTTGGCACGCATTGAACTTAGGCGCTTTCAGTTGCTCTTTACGAGGCGCAAGACGCACCGTGCACCGAAGTGTGAACAGCGCACGTTCATCGGACGCCGCTAGATCGAATCATTCGGCCAGTTGAAGCAAGATAGTTTCTCTGTTTCGAAAATAAGTATGTTGGTGGTTGGGAAATCATGGTGAAAGGTCGTACCTCAAGCTTAACATTGGAGCCCATGTAGTCACTTCGTACACATCTGCCTAGACCAGCCTTTTGACAAAAAGGCA
The DNA here is from genome assembly GCA_038094295.1 of Tylopilus aff. beelii. Taxonomy (NCBI): domain Eukaryota; kingdom Fungi; phylum Basidiomycota; class Agaricomycetes; order Boletales; family Boletaceae; genus Tylopilus; species Tylopilus aff. beelii. Next base: position 23,228 of record JBBPTU010000335.1, on the reverse strand, counting down.
AAGAAGTACAGATGGGCCCACAGTGGGCCCATTATATATTTTGTCAACAAAATAAGTGTAAGCCTGCCATAACATATCACATAGTATTATGATGGGCCCATCTGCAGTATAATGGATATTGGCCAATATTAATCAATGGGCCTGCTAAATGGCAAATGAATAATAGCTGACACTAACAAGTGGGCCCATCAAAGGCTACAAGTATTTTGGCCAATATCAAAGGGTAGGCCCTTGAGAGGCTGAGTGGAAGTGATTGATATGAATGGATGGGCCCATCAAAAGTTAAATGAATGTTGACCATTCTTTATAAGCAGGCCTATCAAGGGCTGGATAGACAGTGACCAATATTGATAGATGGGCCCATTGTGGGCTGAGTAGACTGTGACCAATGTGGATGGATGGGCCCACCAAAGGTTGAATGAATGTTGGCCATTCTTTATGAGTGGGCCCATTACAGGCTGAGTAGGCAGTGGTCAATATGGATGGATGGGCCCATTGTGGGCTAAGTGTTCTGTGGACAATATTGATGAATGGGCCCACCAAAGGTTGAATGAATGTTGGCCATTCTTTATGAGTGGGCCCATTACAGGCTGAGTGTTCTGTGGACAATATTGATGAATGGGCCCACCAAAGGTTGAATGAATGTTGGCCATTCTTTATGAGTGGGCCCATTACAGGCTGAGTGGACAGTGGCCAATATTGATGAATGGGCCCACCAAAGGTTGAATGAATGTTGGCCATTCTTTATGAGTGGGCCCATTACAGGCTGAGGGGACAGTGGCCAATATTGGTGGATGGGCCCATTGTAGGCTGAGTAGACATTGGCCAATATTGATAGATGGGCCCACCAAAGGTTGAATGAATGTTGGCCATTCTTTATGAGTGGGCCCATTACAGGCTGAGTGGACAGTGGCCAATATTGGTGGATGGGCCTATTGTAGGCTGAGTAGACATTGGCCAATATTGATAGATGGGCCCACCAAAGGTTCAATGAATGTTGGCCATTCTTTATGAGTGGGCCCATTACAGGCTGTGTGGACAGTGGCCAATATTGGTGGATGGGCCCATTGTAGGCTGAGTAGACATTGGCCAATATTGATAGATGGGCCCACCAAAGGTTGAATGAATGTTGGCCATTTTCTATGAGTGGGCCCATTACAGGCTGAGTAGACATTGGCCAATATTGATAGATGGGCCCACCAAAGGTTGAATGAATGTTGGCCATTCTTTATGAGTGGGCCCATTACAGGCTGTGTGGACAGTGGCCAATATTGGTGGATGGGCCCATTGTAGGCTAAGTAGACATTGGCCAATATTGATAGATGGGCCCACCAAAGGTTGAATGAATGTTGGCCATTTTCTATGAGTGGGCCCATTACAGGCTGAGTAGACAGTGGCCAATATTGGTGAATGGGCCCACCAAAGGTTGAATGAATGTTGATCATTCTTTATGAGTGAACCTGTCATGAACTAGATGAACAATTACCAATATTGATGGATGGGCCCACCAAGGGTTGGATGAATGTTGGTCATTCTTCATAAGTGGGCCCATCATGGACTAGATGAACAATGCCCAATATTGATGGATGGGCCCACCAAAGGGTGGATGAATGTTGGCAATTCTTGACCAGTGGGCCCATCATGGGCTGGATAGACATTATTAGCTAATATGAATGGATGGGCCCACCAAAAAATGGATGAATGGTGGCCACTCTTTATGAGTGGGCCCATCATTAACTAGATAAACAATGCCCAATATTGATGAATGGGCCCAATAAAGGTTGGATGAATGTTGGCCATTCTTGATTAGTGGGCCCATTATGGGCTGGATGGACATTGGCCAATATGAATGGATGGGCCCACCAAAGATTGGATGAATGATGGCCATTCTTTATGAGTGGGCCCATCATAGACTAGAAGAACAATGGTCAATATGAATGGATGGGCCCATTGCTGGCAGCTGATGATTGGATTAGATGCACCCAGAGACAAAGACTGCCGGGATTTCAACAACACTGTATTAATGCACATATGAATTCACTTGCCTGCTGGTGAGTTGATCAGGGTGGCTGGAGGTGTCAAGAGATAGGAGCCGATGCAGCTGAATATAGCCGATGTTCGTTTGCAGGCCTGACTCAAGCTGGGCTGGTAGCTCTGTGAGAAGGTGAATAGTGGTCTGGTTGAATTACCAGTCTAACACAGAGTTGAAATGAATACTCAGCTATTTCTGGGTAAGTCTGGGTGTCTGAAGATGCTGATGGAGATATATGCCTACGCTGGGCTGGCGGGCCCGCCTTCGGTTGGATAGTGAATGGCGTCAATGAACGGACTGGTAAGAGCTCCGGAGCAGCTTGGATGTCGCAGCGAAATCGAAAGCCAATTTCCGAGTGCAGTGGGGTGTCCTAAGGTGCCGAAGTAGCCGAGCGGGAGCGGCCGATATACGGCCGCTAGACTGGGGCCGGCTTGATTAACAAGCGAGCCTGGAGTTGAATGGCAGCTAGCCGAAATTAACTGCAGACATGTTTTCTGGAGTGTTATGAACGCGGAGGTCGTTTCACTGGCAATTGTCCGAGTGCGCCAGGGTAGCCGAGTGCAGTGAGGCAGTTGGGCGGGCGCGGCCGATGTACAGCTGCGCGCACGGCTCGGGTGTGACAGGCAGGCCTGTAAGGGGTTGAATAAGGGAGGACTAGAAATAACAGATAGCCAGGGCTGGTCGCCCTGCGTGTGAGGAATCGACTTCCCTGTCAAGCTGCTGCGTGCTTCTGGGTAGCCGAATGTGCCGGCGGAGATGGGAGTGCGCGGCCGATGCACCGCTCTGCACTCGGCTCCGGCATGGCGGGCATGCCTGTAATGAGTTGAATGACACCGTGACGGAATTGACCACAAGGGCTGTTTCGTTGGGTGTGCGGGGTTGGTTTTGCTGGCCGTCCGCCGGGTACATTATAGTAGCCGGATGTTCTAGCGGAGACTTGGTGTCGCACCCAATGTACTGGTGCTTTGAAGGCCCTAGCATGGCGGGCGGCAGCGCAAGGAGTCCAACGGCAGTTGATTTGAATTGACTGGCTGATAGGAGAGTTGGTGCTGGGTGTGCTGAATTGATTTCGCTTGGCAGGCAATATGCAGCTCCGGCCCCGGCTCCGGCGGTATGGCCCGCAGACCTTCTAGGACTTTTATAATTGCAAGCCTGAATTGAGTATCTGACCGTAGCGAAGTTGCTAGGCCTGCGAAAACGACTTCGTTGGCCTGGTTGCAGGTGCAGCGGAGTAACTGCGGGCGTCGTGACAGGAGGGATTGCGTGGCCGAGTTTCTGCTGCGGGCCCGGCTCGGGGCGGATGGACAGACCTGCTAGGAGATGAATGACGGCAGCAGAACATTAACTGAATTGCGGGAGATATAGAGACGTGTGTGCGTGGGCAATTTCGAGTGGCGGTTTCTGCGTGGTGCATCATAGTAGCCGGAAGGGTCGAGGGAAGTGGGCTAGCCACGGCTGCGGAGTCAGCGCCAGTTTGGTTGGAAGGCTCTTCCGGAGTTGGATCACTGCCATCCAGCTGAAAGAGACCAGCCGTTAATATTTATGGTGTTGGATATAGAGCCGAATTTGCCAGTTCGTTTCTTTGCGACGCAGGGTTGGCAGACGTGCGGAGAAAGAAAATCTTGCTAGTCGGATCCAGGCTGACGTACGTGCATGATACGATCTGACAAGCTCTGGAGTGCATGCGGATGTGAAAACAAGCTGAATAGGAAATTCATCCCTGAATCACTGCGGCCGGATGTGCCGATGGAAGCGGTCGGGCCGGCAAATCACGGCTGATCAACCCCGGCATACTCTTCGCTGGCTGGGTCTGTAATATAATGCCGCAAGCAATGGGCAGATCTGGCAGATCTGTGTAGGCATATGCACTACGACAGGCAGAAGGTTACAGCTGATCTCGGCCGACTTCGGGTGATATGCGAAAGCAGGGCCTGCATCAGTTCGATTGCAAAGCCCATCGAAGCTTGGTTGACAATGGTTTTTGCATTGCTTGCGCTGTGGGGCGGAATGACCAGTGGCCAAAACACCGCGCATTAGAGTAGCAGTGTGGCCGGGTGCGCCGATGAAGGCGGCTGGCCCGGCCAATATCGGCCGATCCAAAAATTGAAATTCGTAAACTGTTAGCCGGCCATCCTCGCTACTGCAATATGTGCAAATTCGCGGTAGTCTACTGGAACCCGCGAGGTAGATAGCGCAATCTCTGATGGGCGTCCTGGCTGACAGTGAAAGCCGACACGGGGTGGATTTGACCGGCTTGTATTCCAGATAGTTATTGCAGATGATATTTCAAATAGTTAAACCTTAGTGGGCCATTACTAGTATGCTTGGCAGTGTGTACAACGAGCGCGCCGAAGAGTTGCTGGCTCGCTCCCGGGCGGATGCCGTCGGCAGAAACAAATGCCTCGGCTTGTTGGCGGTCTGGTTCAAAACCGGCCCCTAACAGCGAATTTGGATTCACGGACATATTGACTCTCCTTCTGTGAGTCGAGCCAATTAGCTATTTTCGATTCCACGCCCACTAGGTAGCAACATCTGGCATGTGCGCTTATACATGTGCTCCTGTAGTACGCTTATGACTGGCCAATCCGGCCCTGTATTGATTATACGACCGTGGAGCGCATATGGCAAATTGTTTGCCATTGTGAAAGAGGTTGAACGATGTTCATCGGCGCGAAATTGGCCCATGATGTTTGGAGTTGATTCAGCAGTTAGACACGCGAAGGCCCGGTCCTGGAGTGATTGAATGACATCGAGCAGCGCCTGCGCTAGATGGTTCGTTGACACATATGGTATAATTATAATTCTAGGAAGCATCGCGCAGCCATTTCCATGGCCACCCTATGGCTGCGGGCCAGACTGCGCTGGATGACGTCGGACATTGTAGGAATTGGACGGTCTCAGTCAAGTAGATGCGACTGTCAACAAGATCAAGTGCAATCTGAAGGACATTGATTCACCCTCATTAAACTGAGTTAACTGCAGGAAGGCAGCTGTGCGCTACCTGAGTGACAACGCTCGTTGGGCCGGCCAGCAAAACTGCAAATATCCCGCCGAGGATAATCGAAATGTCGGTCTGGATATTTAGCGGTGGTTTCTCCGCGAAGCTTGCTCTGGCCCCCATTATCCGCCACGCCGCACTAACTCTAGCCGTAGAGCCAGTCTGCCCTGACTCAAAGCTCTTCTGCAGGCGGAAACAGTCGAATGTGGACGATGCCGAGCCCACCTTTAACCCGCGTATGCCACGGGCCATTTATCTACATGACGTTGCCGCATTCCATGCACTCTACAACTAACTAGCCCAATTTGGATTCATTCTGCTGTCAAGAGCGACAGTCTGAATGCGACGCAAATCGCGACTGGTGTGAGCTGCATGCACGGCCATTGGGCCATCGCATCCGCAATTAGGAAATTGCACGCTTGTATCTTTAGGATACCATATCTTCTACGCTCCGCGGACCGGCATACCAGACCCGCATTCCATCGCCTGCTAGTACTTGATTGGCCCGCCCAAGGCAAATCTTGCACCGGCGACGATGATGTGCGGGCATGCCATGGAACCATTGCCTCAGAATCACAGACACCAATCCTACATCGCATTTCCCATGCTCCCGCGGGGAGCATGCTTCATCAAAATACCGAGGGTTGCCAGGGCTCGTCTGCCCGATGCATTCTGTGGCAGACCTAGCAATGCGTTGCATCGACTATTCTTTGGACTGTGAGATTATGACAAATGGGGCTGACTCACAAAGTGTTATGAAGTGGATATGATCTTTGCGGTGTAGTCCGTGTAGTGGATTCGATCCCACCGGATTACAGATATATGAGCGTTAAAGCGAAGTCGATATGAGCATATTCGAGCGGTAATTCGGGTCCAGGTGAATGATGAAGGCGGTGCAGCATTGTCAGCAGTTCAGCTATGTCGAAGAATGAGCCTTGGGTAATCACCAGCATCAAGGGGGATAGTGCCAGAGCTGGAATGCGGAGAGAAGCTTCGCTGGAGATCCTGGCAGATGTCGATGACAAGGGCAGATCGCAAACACGGAGCTGAATGTAGATTAGCAGATTCGGTTCCAGCGATGTCTGAGCTTGTATAGAAGATGGTGCAGCGGTAACAACGCTGAAAGGACAACCAAAGCGGAGGTATTGGTAGCACACGCCTGAAATAAACATACTCCCTGTCGGACAACATTAGCGGTGAGTCCTTGCAATGTTCTAGGCTCGGCTCGGCTCCAAGGCCCCGGCTTTGGCTCGGCTTTAACTGCAACAGGCCTGGCGAAACCAAGTGCTAGGCCGTTATCTAAGGCTCAGACCGCGGCCACTACTAGTAGCAGATTTACCCGCTGTTGGGACACTAATAGCGCGATGGTGGAGCGGTGCGTCTGAGTCGACGTAGACGCATCGTCAGCGATGACGATGCAGCAGGCGGCTGCGGCAAGGTACTATCGCTGCCGCGTTGTCATCTATGACGCAGTGGCAGAGTTAGCACGGACGGGTTCTCGCTCACGGTGCGGCGGTAGCTATGACGGCGCTTCCGCTGTTTCCACCACCTCGTTACTGATGCGGCAAGCGGTCCCGGGTCTGCGCGGATGCGCCGTCGTCGCCGACGATGCGGGGGCGGTTGTTGCGAGGCCATCACCGCTGCTACCGTGCGGTGGGGTCGGCGCAAATGCGAACCCGTCGCTGACGACGCGGAGGTAGCGATTGCGAGGCTGCAGCCGTTTCTGCCGCGTCCTTAGGTTGATAGCGGTGGAGTTGGCGATGCGGTTGCGAGGGCGATGAGGGCCCGGCTTTTCCCGGTCCGGCCCAGCACGCTGTTCGGTATGCCCGGTGTATTTTCATTATCGGATTAGTCACGGCTAATTTCACATCCATATATAGCCCAACAGGCCGGAATTGCACCTTGAATTTCACTCCTCCAAAATGACTAGTCAAGAGTACGAAAGCAAAATCCCACCCCACTGGACATTATCATTTGTTGATACAATTGCAACGTACATGGTATCCAGATTTAAGGAATCTTTACAAGGTCAACGCCATGCTTCCGTCCCGGAGTTTCCTCAAGGAATAGGTTTGGAGACAATCTGTGAGGCGGATTACATGGTAAATAAACTTGTATGCGCCTACCGAAATAAAGGTAAAACCTCAGTATCGCTGAATTATCATTTGCTGATGCCACGATACGATGGGCTCTAGTTATCTGTCATGAGACAGATATAATCCGCCTGAGTGAAATGGCTCGGAGAGAAAGCAATATAGAGATCGATCCACGATCAAGGAATCGAGATTCGGACGAGGCCTTTGCACTAGATAAACTGACAGAGCCTGCTGTAGTAACAGATAGAAGTGGCATGGTCCTCTTGTGGTATTTGCCGGCCGCCATTAGCCAGCCCAACCAGGTCACCCTTTTTCTATTCAACCTCTGTACCTCTGCTGATTCATATTGCAGATTCTCCTGTGGGAAAACGTTTCCCTGTTGTCCGGGACATTGCCGGGAACCGTAGATGAGAAGTCCACAGCAAACTGGAGATCTTCGGCGGAATTCTTCTCAGAAGGCGCCGCGTTAAAGGGGGTGATCAACGTGTCTCCAGCCTGGTTTCAGCAAGGCCGCCATGTGCGATTGTGCATTTCCAGACATAAACCCACGCTAATACAGATGTCTGCATTTTGTATACAGGGCGGATGCGCAACTCCGGAGGTATCCTCCCTTCTGAAGCGCCAAAAGTCTGGGAATGGCGTCCGGGAGTGGTTAGATTCTTTGCGGGATCAGTCGGCAATCTTATCCGGAGCTCTTGCGATCATGCACCCGAACATGTATGCCAGCGGGCGCGAAGCATTGTTGCGGCTGGGTAAATGGGCTGAGGATAATGGCAATACTGAAATGCTGGAAGCTCTGGAAATGTGGCCGAGCGTTTACAACGTCGCATCCCTGATGGTCAATCGGGTAAGCCCGTTGCATCTGGACCAGAATGGCCGGCCGCAATGGCTGGATATTTTGGTCAGCTTCGGCTTATACTCCGACCTACATTTCATTCTGCCGACATTAGGGATAGCCGCTCAATACAATCCTGGAACTCTCATTGCGCTGTCAGGGCAACTATTGGAACATGGCGTCGGCAAAGCGGAGGCGGACAGAGGAGTTTTAGCCTTTTATATGCGGGACAATGTTCACGAATGCGTTGGAGTGCCGCGATGCCATTACACGCGTCACGGGAAAATCTAGTAGAATAGTACATTCTTAGAGATAGCAGTGCAATGTCATCTTCAGTACCCTGACCCGGGGATTACGGGTTTGAGGCTGTCAACCTGTTGAAAACAGCCAGACTGTCACTCATATACCTATCCGAGGACTGTATCCCTTTTCTGTTCTCATCAAGCATATCTAAAACTCGCTCCTCGAGCTCCTTTTTTTTCCTCAGATGATCAATGTCCAATGGCGATTTCAAATGTGTTGTTGGCCAGGTTCCCTGGTGATTTCAACGGCCGGACACATTTAGCTGAAGCGACGCCACATACCAGAAAGTATGCGTTAGCATGCGCAGCATTGCGATCGAAGCCTCCACTAAGCATATAAACATTGGTGTAGTCAGGAATATTTGTATACCACCAATGATTTTCAAAATGGAGATGTTCAGAGTCGCCGCTCTGCGGTCTGGTCCACGATGGAAGAAGCTTTTGCAATTGATCTACTAATGCGAAATCCGAGAGTGGGATCTTCCGAAGTTCTGATTGTAGCTCTGACGCGCTCGTCCCTGCATTATAAAATGCCGTAAGGCACACTGGGATGATCGGCCGGGAAGTCTGCCGGGTTGCATACATTGCAAGGATAGTCGAAAAAAAGCGCTGGAACTCCTTGTGAATACGCCGTAAATTGTTGAAGACTCGATAAATTCTTACTATGTCAGCTGAGGCGTGTTTCTTCCAGTTCTTTGGCCACTGTTCTACTGGCCTATCCCGAAGTAACTTTCCGGCGGCCTCTAGACGGCATGCAAAGTAGCATATCACCATATGAATGGTGGATTGGTTTACATCTGGTAGGATTGGATAGCTATAAGGATGCATGTTTCCGAATTCTGTGTGCGGGTGGTCAGGGTGAAGAGATGGTAGAAACAAGACCCGCAATGCCACTCTGTTGCTCACGTGCATCCAATTAGCTAAGCAACTTAGAAATTGCTGGAGTCACACGCAGGAAATATCAGGGATATTGCCCAACATGACAGATCATATTCTATGATACAGAAGCATCCTTCGCTATTTGGCATTGCTCCCGAAGCAATCCATATGTGCTTTGCTGTCGAGCTGCATAGCAAGCCTTCCCAAGCAGCCCTTTGTCCAAGGCTTCTGCTTGTTTACGCCGCCATTGCTCCTCAATGTTACTGAAGTAGTTTGTTGTCCAGTCGAATTCCGCTGTGAGGATGATGACTTCCTCCTGCCATCGGTCCCTAGTGGCCTTTGCACGTAGCCAGTGAACCCGGTAAACTGAAAGTTTCACCACCCAAGTCAACCAGTTAATTATTAATTGTAAATTTATTCACGTACATTCAGACATCCAGTCACTTTTCTCAGTATCCCTTGGTATGTCCATGTTCCAGATCCAAGATTGTGTCGCGTTTCGATTGCCCCGCATGCTTGGATGTGCAGCCGCCGCTGTCACCTTCAAATCGTCATCCCGTAGTACTTGATACCGATTCAATATTTCTCCGTCTGCATGCAATGAAATCATTGCGCTACGGCATTTCCGATAAAATGCGGCCTGCTTTGAGATCGATGTGCCGACGGCATGGACCCGGGACCAAGCACGGGTGGTTTGGACGTAGTTAGATGCAAGCCGGACATCCTTACGAAAGATGATAGATTTCTCTGCTACTCCGAGGCGAATCTCCTGAAGTGCATCATTCGCCTGGCCTGCGCGAAGCTTCAGCTCTTGTGCGACGAGACCTACGCTCTCAGCTTGCTCAAAATACCTCCGGCCGATGTTAGACGGCAACGGAAGCTTCACCAGATCCGGCCGCTGACCGTCCAAGCGGTCTACAAGGTCTTCATCCGCATCTTCATCGTCATCCGAATCAAAGTCACCTGCAGATGGATCGTCAAAATTGAAAAATGCCATCTGCACCTTCGCTTCGGACATGAATGCCGATACATCAGCGCTCATTTTATCTACCCGTCTCGCAATTGCAAGTCGCTGTATGTCGGTAGCGTGACTCCCAATACGCTTTATATCCATTGAGAGTGAAATCTGTGATTCTTCAATCTTCAAACCCTTCGCAAGCCAGCTGATTGAACCTCTCTTTGATCCAAGATCTTCAGGACCTGCCTCCAGAAGATCGAGTTCGACAGCATGAACACTGATTGCTTCAAAGTTGTTAGGAAAAATCATTGTGAACATCACAGTTACTAGATACCTTTTGGAAGCTGTAGTGCATATATATCCATTGCAGAGGGATTTCTAGCTCGTTGCTTGAGAGCTTCCGACTCCTCTAACTTCCATTTTTGCCTTGTTGAATCCACTACTGTCACGTCTAAGTCATTGAAGGCTGCAGTAGCCGATGCAGCTGATGCCTTTGCTGACTTCAGTTTTCTTGACAATGCTGTAGCTGATCACAGGGTTAACTGAAAACTAAAATTATTGAACGACCTACACATTCGGATCATCTTCATGAAATTGGAATCGTTCATTTGAAAATCCAACAACTCCTGCCTGTGAGGTGCCGACATACCACGAGTGGAGCCAGATACTGTATTTAACATGGACCACAGTGTCTCAATGATTTCTCCATCTACCCACCCAGACCCCTGAATATACAATGGGGCATACCTCGAAAAGCATTCTGGTCGATGGCCATGTACATGCCATATGCCAATACCCGGCTGAATTTCAAGATTGGTCGGTAACTGAATGTGTTGATTATTTGCCAATCGACTCTGAAGCTTCTTCATGTATGCGCAATTGATGTCATAGAACACAATTGAACGAGGAATATCGTTCATGTTATGATTCAGGGCATGTGTGATTGAATAATCCATGTTCACCTGCCTGAAAGATGTTCAACTGACATGCACTCTGAGTCCGATGAACCAGTTTATTGAGCTTACCGCTCCCCTTTTTGAAAATCAACTACAGAGTGGGGCACAAAACACCCATGCCTTGCGCATGCTGTTGCACCAATTCCGGTGGCTTCTAACCTTCCCTTGCTTGCATTTGCTTGATTGACGGCTCTATGATTATTGCAATCTGACCGCTGCAAATCTCATTTTCAATAGATCTGCCAGAAAATAGATTTGGCTACACACCTCTAAAGGGTGATGTGTATCCTTCAGATATATTTGATAATCTTTCCGGGTGACCATGTAGCCTTGACCATTCATCAGCCAGACCTGCTCATCCGGATTTCTGTCTCGCATGTGCTCGGCCTTGAAGTTTCCATCCATTACAAACGTCCTTGTATACTTCCAGCTGCATTGTATCAGCATCAGCAACCTTTTAAAAACATGGTAATCGCTTACTGGGATGCTATATCCTCTGTTGGTTGTACATTTACACCAGGCTGCGGACAAGTGGGGCAAAATAGCGCTAATTCCCCATTTTTCGACTGTTGGCTATGACTGCGAAAACCATTCCATTTCAAAAGCTTTAGTAGCCTCCATTGCCTGGCAACCCGGATTAAATCACGATATCGGTCCTAGAATAGATGTTAGCAAAGAGTAGATCATGGACCCGACATTTACTTACCGGCACAACATTGGGAAAAACATTGGATGTAATCCTCCGCAGTTTCGCAAAGTAGTTTATGCCGGCTGTGCCGCATTCCAAGTTGTCTCGGATAAAATCATCCATTACAGCAAAGGTAAATGCTGTTCTTGGCTGCTGCAAAGTGGCCGGAAAGAGCTTCGCCTTCAGTAGTTGCATGTAAATTGGCGGGGAATCATTGCAGTGGCAATAATTGATGGTAAGGAAGTGTACTCCAGTGACATCCACGATTGTCATAAAGTCTGTATGAGTTGGCGGCCGAAGGTGTGCCGGTATACCGTCGGCATCATACCACTCTTCATCTTCCATCGGATCGGATTGCATTCCATTCACTGAAATCCTATTTGGACATAAGCCGCCCTTGTGGCCAAGATGAAGCTGAAGGCCAGCCTGCCGCAATATTAGTGATAATCTGGCAAGCTCCGATCATTTCAGGTTCAACTTACAAGATTCAAAGAGCTATCTTCAAAATAGTCTCCAGTCCATTGCTGGATGCGATGGAATGGCAATGCGGTATGTTGCTCCTTGGTGCAGCCAGTACATAAGAGCGGTTGGCCGAAGCAATCAGAGCAGCGATAAACTCCATCCCCGCTGCATTTTATGCATTGCCTTGGATCAGGTGGGGCTTCTAAGTCCATTAATCCTTCCAGGAATTCTTCCTGATGTGGAAGCCACTCCCGAAGATAGTCATTTCCTGTCTGTTAATTAGAATCAGCAGTTTGCTTGGCAATTTCATCCATCACTAGACAAATGCTACATACTTTTGTATGAGGGATACGGAGAGGGGTGATGTCATCAAAAGTATCCTGAATTGCGATGTCATCCAAGGGTGATAAATATCGACTTCCAGGTGTCCCTCCAAATGACTTCGTCGGGGAAGACTGATTACTGTCATCGTGTCCCTTTCTACCCTTGTCCACTTTGAGCTTCACAGGCCTCCCACGTTCACCCTTGACAGTGGACTTTGTTACCCATGTAACATAGGTCAACTTGGATCTTTCAAGCTTCTTTTTGTTTGGATCCTTAGGCATGGATGTACACAGGTCGTCGGCCAAGTATGAAATCTTCCAGAAATGCACAAAATGCACAGCAAGTATAATTTGCAGCCATGAGGTAGGCCACATCAGCACCTCGCCTCGTCAAGCACCCGCCAGGTCGGTGACCATTACCGGTGACTTAATAGCACCGCTTAAACACTCAGGCTAGGGCAGTGATAACGTACATTGGCAATGCTGCATAGCCGACTCGGATCATATGGTACTCATTCTGCAAACCTGATCCCCAAGAACTGACAGTATTCGAGATTTCTTCACCACCCACCTGCTGTTATATTCCCCATTTCGTAGGAGGGCTATGGGCATATCAGTTATGAAGTAGCTGAGCATAACAGGTGAATTACGTATGAAGCATGTCTCCGGAGAAGTTCGGATGTTGGGTGATGGCTCGCTTGAGACCCAGTGAATTCCATATAAAGGCAAGTGTGGCTCCGGCGAAGTTCTGATGCTCGGGTAATGCTTCGCTTAAGACCTGAGTTTCCAGATCCCTGGGCTTATTAGCTATAATGAGTTTTCATTATTGCTAAAACGAGTTCCAAGATCCTCGTATCGACAAGTCCATTCTTGGAGGCGACTAAGAGTGGGAATGGCGCTATCTTGTCGTTGAACCTAACTGTCATTCCATGCTTGCAATGTCGGACACTGAGTCACTTTATGCACGCTCTGAGTATCAACGCAGTGATTACTATGACAGTGAAGTGGAAGATGAAGAAGAAAGTGAAGGGGAGCTTCCACGCAGCGAAGAAGGAAATGCCATCCAAGCTGTAGAAGGTAGGTTTATTATATTCCGCACTCACATTTCACTCATACTTTGCAGAAAATACTGAGGATGCAAATATTACGCATCAGGCGGACGATGCCAGCCCAAATACTAGGCCGTCCAGCATGATGGTACCAGCAGAGCCAAGGACCAAATTTGCGGAGCCGGTTATGGAGATTTTGAAGACAGGATGGCCCACCTGGAAGGCTGCGCCAAGCGTGCAAGAGCGAAAGAAGATTTGGCGTCAAATTGGTGAGCAGCTGCACGCGTTGCTGCAATACAAATCCTTGGAGCAGAAGGAGTGGAAAGTGCGATTGCAGGTCGGTCCATGAGACACAAATGAGATTGGCAACTGACCAAAGTAACTAGATCTTCCGCGCATGGATGCATAGCCAGGGCAGAGTGCGACAGAAACGCAAATTCATGAAGCTAGGCCAAGAGTGGACAGCGCGCTCTGTGATTCGGCAAACAGAAAGGGAGCGCATCCGTAGTATCATCGAAAATGAACTTGGAGGGGAGTGCGGGCAGTCGAACATCAAATACTATCAGAAGGCTGTAAACATCTTGATCAGTCGATTGACAGCCGATGAACTGAGGGCGGCCGATGAACAAGCTGCGCAATGGAACAATGAAGGGGCGCCGGAGGTTGAGCAGCTTCGGTTTGACAAATTTCAGAACATTGGAGCCCTTGACATGCTGACACCACCGTTCTAGATTCGCAAACCGAGGGGCATATAGAGTAATGAAACAATTCGCGGAAGAGATATGGAGAAAGGGAAGGATGCGAATACTCATTATGAGCGGGCATAAGGATGACGAAGGGCATGTTATTTCACAGATGTAAGCATTTATTAATAGCCGGAATGCGTGATTTGACGCCATTTCAGATATGATTTCAACAACTTGATTTCTGGTGGGCCGGCGTTCGAGGCCGAAGAAAAGGTATTGGACCCGTTCGGAAAGTTCTTCTTGAGGTGCTTTCCGGAGGAACAGCAAGGGGAGAGTAGCGGAGACCAGGAAGGGAGTACTGGGGGTAAACGAAAGCATCGATCGCACATCGCCGCCAGAGAAGACCAAATCAGGCTTGTAACAAACGCGGATGGAGATATCTGGATTCCCGACATTGAGGGAGCTACGCGGGGGGAAATGCAGTCTATTATCCGTGGGTTTTTGACCGCGCATTACAGTGAGTGAACATGGCATAAAGTATATTCAGACCCTGATGTATACGCGACAGGGGAAACATCCGGAAAGCCGAAAATATCTGCACCGTTTAAAAAGTTTCCAAAGTGGGAGCAAAGACTTTTCCGTCGAAGGCACATCCCGGAAGGCTTCTCCTTCAGAGATGATCCAAGCCACATCCCGGTTGGTGAAGCTCGCAGATTTCTTCAGTTTATCCGAGACCGACAACGCGATCATCCCAACGATGTGTTTGAATTCAAGCATTGGCTAGACGGTGAAGTAATCGCCGATCCAGTTGATATGCTGGACCCGCAGTCTGCAGAAGAAGGTGTATCTTTAGAGGAAGATGAAGAGGCTGAGGTTGAACGAGCGGCCGGAGGAGGTTTGGAGGCATCGGATGCTGAAGGGGATGCAAGCCACCAACAGATAACGGATGCTAGTGCGGACTCGCCTTCAAAGAGGAGATATGTAGCGCCTGCCGCGGAGGAGGCATGTGGTGGAAGGCGACCAAGGCAGATGACAAAGCAATCATCCCGTGGGAGGGATAGCACGCCTGCTCCATCCGCATTTTTGGAGAAAGGAAAGGGAAGAGCTCCTATATCTGATGGAGATAGTAGCGGTATGTTAACATAAATTCTGATATTCCTTGGGGCTCAATGCTTTATGCGGTAGAGGATATGTCGGCGCACAAAGCATTCTTGGAGGTTCCAATCGTTGCTTTGGACGATGCGACAGAAGGGGATAGGCGCAGCCAGCCAGGACACCATGGAACAAAGGCTGTGTTGAAGTCCGCTATGAAGAAGCCCTCTCAAAAAAGCCATAGGGCGGCGGCGGCGAACGACGCTGTTGATCGGCCGAAAAGCCCGCACCGCAACCCAAGACCAAAGGGAAGCTCACTGCCATCCGCCGCGGAAGGTAGGGGAATACGCTTGTCTTCTGAGAGGTCGAGGTCTAAATCCTCTGGCGCAGCTAGCCGCAAGCCTCTACCTGCGGATAAGCCGCAACCCGATGCGTTGGTTGCCGCACCGGCCGACGGCATAGCGGCTGAGGAAATATCGGCCCGAACCACGAAGCCCGAGATAGGGGGGACGCATTCCGATTCTCAGGAAACGAAGTCGCAGGCTTCGGGGGCATCCAGCAAAATGGGCCAGCCGCTTGGAGACAATCGTTCGACTTCGGCAGTCGTGGGCGTGTTGCCGGCGAAGGGCGGGAGCGCAGCTTCATCGGCCGCCGTAAAGCCGACTCAACACCCGGCCGACGGTTCAAGGTTGAAGGAAGCGCCCGCATGTCCGCCCGCCGTTGTGACGTCCCCTAAGCATTCCGCTGGTGTTACATTGGATCCGCAGCCGGCTAATTCGAAGTTGAAGGCTAAGGTGCACCGCAGCGATCACGTATCGGTCGATGGGAGTGTAAAAGAACGCCAAGTGGAAAAGCTCAGTGAAATTCCAAGTATGAAAAAAGCGTCTAGAGCAAAGACAAGCGGAGCAAGTGGGGTTGCTCAGGTGAACACACAGGCGGTAATGCGAACACAGGAGGCACATCCAGCAGCTCTGACAGCTACACAGGACGCAACCGCAGAGGCGGCAAATTTCCCCCACCGCGGAAAACGCACAATAGGCCAAACTGCAGTTGATTCCGAGAGCATCAATGGGCCACAAGGTAGCTCTCCAAAGGAATCAGAGCGTTTTTCTAAACGAAGTGCTGAAACAGTTGACTCTACAAGTCATTCTGCAACCGGCATGCGAAAGAAACAGAAGCGCAAAGACCGCAATGGAACCAGCGGGGCAGACATGCGATGTGCAGATGATCAGCGGCTAATGTCATCCGAAGCCTTGCCAGAGAGCGCAGAAACGCCACGAAGATCTCATCGCGTTTGTAAGGCGACGGTTCCTCCAGATGCAGATATCGAAACGCCAGAAAGGAAAGTGAGAAAAAGAAAGACCCCGTCTGATAACCTACTTCCAGCAAAGAAATTGAAGTCAAAGTAGTTTTACTTCATGACGTTTGTCACGCAGACGGATTTACATTTACAATGGTCGATTTTACAACGCGGTATAACTGCACATAGATCATTTCCGGATCGCTTTAACTTTGGTTGAATAGCCGTCAGTGTGAGGATTTTCCAATTGCATCCATTTGTCCCGCTGCATCCTCGTCCATTAACTGATCCACTGCGGAATCATTATCTACCAATTGATCGGAAGAAGTCGCGGATGGTATGCCCGTCCCAGACTGTGAGGGCGACAACACTGCTGCATCAGAAAGAGAGTCGATGACAGGAAGGAACGGGCTCGGCAAAGTTGGCGGTCGACTGTCTGGAGTGGTCCTACTAGAAGCCCCAGCGGATTCGTGCTCGACAAGATCTGTCACCCTTGAAATGAAAGGGCTAGGCAGGGGCGGGAGCATCGCTTCGGGTGTGGTCTGACGGAAAAGGAGTGCCGAAGTATGGGTCGCAAGAGGCCTTGGTGTAGGAGTCGATGCTCTCCGTTGCCGTACATCGCGAGTAGGTGTGATTTGATCCTGCATATCAGCATCGGCCGGGCCATCCGCATCGGCGGCCTCCGTCAGCGGGCGAGTGGTAGCGAACGGGTATCGCAGCTTTGACCCGCCAAGATTGCCGATATTGGCCTTGACAAGCGTAGCCATAGTTTTTAGCCTGGCCTCAAGTTGTTCGACGCGTTGTTCTAGCGACCTATTCTTCGTTTCCAGCCGACCGCATGCTTCGGAGAGGCGCTTCATGCCAGCGTCGGCCGATACAGAAGGTCCAACCGCTGCAGGAATGACGAAGGGTTTGCCGGACTTCTTTCCGCTCGGGATGGCAACTCCGTCGAACACTTCTTGGTCTGCCTTCAGCCTAGGTTGAAATAGGACATTAAGCGAAACGTACCTCGTGGTTTATTAGGGCGACCGTGGGCGTTGAGCATGCGTTGTTGGGAGCGGATGAATACGGCCTTCATATCGACCGGCTCAGTCTGTGGTGCCGTGCGTTTCACGGGTGGTTGTCGCAACACACCCTTCCTCACCCTGGATGACTCTCGAGTATTTGAATGAGATCTTGACGGGGAGGTTGAATGATGATGCGAACGGATGCGTTTCGCAGGAGGCGGGGAGGAGGATGTGGAAATGGCAGGGGTTGTGGAGCGCGTATCCGAAGTGGATGGAGCGGGCGTAGGTGATTCCTGTCTCTTGCGACGGCCTGGTGTGTTCGGTGCGCGAGACCTTGATCGACGGTTGCCTTTGTGTTGGTTGGCCATTGTACAAGCCACCTTCGCTTTCTTGCACGTGCCGCATGCGAGCCCCGGGCGCACCATGCATTCCAGGCCTTTCCGCACGCATCGGCCGCATCGGCTTCTGTCCCTCTCGGATGGGGAGCGTAACGGCGCAACTGGAGGCGATGAGCCCGCGCGTGTCGCGCGACTGCGGGATCGCGTAATCCGAGACGGCCCCTGGCCCCTTGTACGCGACCGGCCTCGCATCTGATCTTCCCCTACGTCTACAGTATCGTGAGCTTTTGTGCGAGCTGCAAACAAAAGAACATACCGCACTCCACCGAAGGCGGGAGGTCCGCACCGGGCTCAACCACATCCATGCTGTCGCTGTCGTCCTTCTCATTTTTCAACCTCTGTTTCCCGCTCGTTTCTCTTTTTAACTGGCCAGAACGATCATCTTCGTGAGCCCTCATCTTTCCCTTTCCAGTCTGAACTCCGGCCGTCGCTGCACTACTGCGAGGCATATCCCGAGAGATTCCACCGCTATCACCTAAGGCCGCGATAGCTTTTGACTCTACATCAACAGCGGCCTGTACGGTATCACTCGCGCCAGGTTCCATGGAGTCGTTAGAGTTGTTGGGTGACGAGTTTGGCCGGATGGCCGCCGCCGCGGGATCCTCGGGAACGTTTTGAACACGAAGCCACTTGTGGTTTGGATTTGGGCTGATGTCTAGATCGCGGATGCGGTTCCAACTGGGCCACAAGTTGTTTCCCATCTCTGCGCAATGGATATCGCAAGCCACCACCCACTTAGGGATCAGGACAGTGCCATCCCACACGCTGTGAATAATTGCCTTGATACGATCAGCGAGTCATCTAGCTTCAACGACGTTCCTTTGACTACTTACTAGCTGTTCTTTGATTGCAGCTGTGGCTTCCTTCCATGAATCAGCTAGCGATACTCCATCCGGAGGATTCCCGCCAACGCACGTGTTCATAATTTTCTTCATGGTGATGATTGCGTCGTTCACAACGCGCTTAGTCTGAAACATAGAAGGAGGTTTGATCATGGCGAATGCGGAGTTGTGGTCGTAAGGAAATGGTGTAGCGAACGGCTTAACGGGTGGCACAACGGGCGTTGAAAATAGGCTGTGGACGCGTCTTTTACCCAATATAGGCAATCTACCTTAGTCAACAATTGTGGCACGGCCAGCGTTTCGCGGTCATCTTGCAGGTCTCGTGATACTCCCTTCCCGCGCGTATTGTGAACGATCAAGGTTTCGCTGCTCCACGCTCACCGTTCACTCAACGCCTAAATTCGCTGCGGAATATCCATGGAAAAGCGGGTCAGATTTATGGTCCCAAGTATGTAGTTGCGAGCTATTTATTGTTTGCGATGACGATTTCCTTCTTGCAGAGAAAGCCGACAAAGCCGACGCGAAGGTCGGCCACACAGAAGGCCGGGGTAAGTTGCCGGTGGCATAGTATATGTAGTAACTAATATGTCAGTTGGCAATGTAGGCCATCAGAATGAGGTTGAGACTATTACATCTGGACAGCCGTCGTCGGCCGGGCTGTTTCCCACAACCTTCAATGTGCAAGATCTCGAGCTTGGAGACATTCACATCCAACCTGATCCGAGAGACGCCCCCAGCAGCACGTCAGGGTATTCGCCTGATTTGGAGCTCGGAGACATAAACATACCCTCACCGCCGGTAAGCATAGCCGATGACAGCGGATATGACCTCGACCCAGACGACTTGGAGCTGGGGCATATCGACATTCCCCCCGCGCCAGAAGCAGCAATATCCCGCCATGGATGTGACATGGAGATCGAAATCTCTCCGGTTCGAGTGGATCATCCGGTGGGCTTCTACGAGTCCAGCGAGGAGGATCTGAGTCTCGGGTACTTCTCAATCCCTTCGTCTCCATCCACCTCGGAACCGCGCGATCGGCAGCCTTCTGGTACAATCCAGCTTTCACAGATCCAACCTCAGCAGCGCGCGCCTGATTCTTCAAACGAATTGCTGTCCGTTGCGATGTCTGAGTAAGAATTTGTTGAACATTTCACTTTCATCATCGCGATTTAAAAACCTTCCATTAGGTTATCCGATGGTGATATAGAAATGGATGCGGGTTCAGAGGTTAAGAAGCGGTCCCTCTGGGCGGAAAGTATGCGAAATGCGGAGGAGAGAAGGGACTACCTTGCGAAGCTGGACAAGCACCTCACGACTAGTAAGTCCACTGTCTGATGCCTGTGCTGTATTATCTGAGTGTTTCCTTTCAAAGTTCATCGAGCGGCACCGCATATTCGCGGGTATATGGAGGCAGAAGGTGTCGATGTCTCACATGTTCCTGCGTATGGTAAGACCTTAATGGACAGCTACATTGTTTATCCAATCAGCTATTACGTGCAGTATTTTCAGATGCGGCTCTCATTATTGAGGGAGCAGGTCAAAATCCTCTCGATGTGATGGGGAGTGGGGTGGTATCCAGACAGATAAACATGCCGGTACAACAGGCTGTGGAGATCTCAGCGAGAGAGTTTATTGCTGAGAGCGAGCTTCGGAGAGGGTCCCTAATGCGACAAAAGGTATTGCTTGAGTTGTTGAATGGAATCGAAGACGTAATAACATAGTCCATTCGATATAATCTTGTATGCGCATCGCAACGTGATGCATGTGATCCAAATTTGGGAAAGCGTACTGTACCGCGTCTAGGAAATAATTGTCACTGGATAGTTCTAAATCGAAGCCACGGTTGTGATATTGCCGATCACCTGCGTGTCCGCAGATCCGCATGCTAGCCGATATCGTGAAGCTAACAGAATCTACCAAGGGACTGGCCCACAAACCCGACATCACTGACCATACATATATCGAATATGGCGAGGTCTGATATCGCAATCTGGGGAGAGCCGGCCGAATCGTTCATCAACCCGATTATCTATATTGCCGATTGGCAGCTCTCCATACAGCCGAGGGACATGTCAATCAACCAGTCAATTGGTCGCCGATCTTATAGTAACTCTAGCAGGTGCAGCGATCTGCATAGAGGCTGGAGTCACTCACAGAATGTTGAACATGCGGCAGGCTGGCACCGCTTGGGTCGCGTCTTTATCGCAGTGCTCAGCATATTAAACCAGTAAGCTGCGCACGTTGCGCTCAAATGGCCTTGCCATTAGCGGGCATTCGCATTCAGCTAACTTAGAGCCGGCGGCCCGCCGAAAGTATATGCCCGTCTGTCTGGACCGCAATGAGATACAAGCGACCACATAATCCTGAGGCCTGTTGCCGAGGATATACCGCGAGATGGTTGCAGAACGGCCCGACCTTATACCAGCCTGTTCATTTAAGGGATGCCGAAGCCACAGTCGGCCGACAATGTACGGCCAGCGCAGTGAGACAAAGGCTTGGTGTACTAGTATGCTACGTTCACCAAGAAGTATGCCTGCAAGGGACATCCAGCCACTATCGACCTGCTATGTAAAGTGATGCCGAACCCGCAGTTGGCCGATAAGGGAAGGCCCTCGGGTTGACAAAGGGATTGGAATTATTGTCAACACGTAGTCTGCTAACTCAACCGTCCGGAATGGACGCAGAGCGACCAGACAACAGCGGAGAAGCAGCAGTCTGTCGAGAGCACAAGGGAGCCACGTTTTCAACAAAACTAGGCCATAATCTACAGACGCTGCGATCGACTCGCAACATGCGGAGGAGTCGAAGGTGACAGAGGATCGATGTCTCCACGGGCTATAAATTGGCATCGACGGAGCGGATGGCCGACAACATAAGTCTGCTCGGCCGACGGAGCGAAATGCTGTATAATGACCGCGGCAGCGCCCGACCCGTCTATCGATACATACATGAAGCACGAGCGCAATGCTACGCAGTACCACCCATGTAACTGGTGCAGGTCCGGCGTGCAGAGCCGCTGCGTTGTTCAAAAGGCTCGAGGAAGCCGCTCGAAAGCATTCAGCACCTGTAGGCCAGTACAGGCTTGACACATCTATCACACCTCTCATCATTTGACAGAGTGGCCTATTGGTTGGGAGAAGTGGCGTCGCTCCAGGTTTGCCAGTTGGGCCGCACCGAGCCGGATATGCGCCGACGCCATGCATCGGCCATGAAGGCGCACCATATGCGCCGGCATTGGGCTGCTGAATCATGTCTAGCCCCCACCTGTGCGAACCATCCATTCGATACGGCGCCGTGAGCAGGGATAATGTGCAGTACAATTCAGAGGCTTATTAGATGCGATTGTTGGTGCAATTCAAGATGGGCAGGAAACGTCGGGCCCGCGGCCGCAGTGCATGGCCGCCGGGTGCGCCAGAACGGGATTGCATCATCGGCCGAAGCACCTAGCGAATCGGATGCCATTCGATTTCTCTTTCAGAGCATGTGGGAGACTGCAGGCGCACGGCACATTGGAATGGTATCCGGGTACACCGGCACTGAACATGCTAATGTGCGAGCCATATCCGCAGATCCAACAGCTAATTCGAGTGCGGCCCGGCGGCCGCTGCATTATCGGCCGGTAATACCGGGCATAACCCCTACTGGAGAGGACTCCGCAAACCTCCGCCGATGCACCGGTCCATTCCGAAGTTGCACCGGTCCATTCCGAAGCCTTCCTCCGCCGGTCACATGATCTGAAGGTAACGCCTGACCCTCATCCTCGCGGCAGCTTGACGATTGATTAATGGCGTCGGGCTCATCTTCATACGGCCGACGACTGTGTTGCGCCGGCATTGGGCAGCATAATCTGCCGCAGATCGGCCGCCATCCAGCTTAAAGGTAGCACTGGACTGTCAAATCTCCCGCTCATATCCGACGATTAACCAGTCCATTCCGAAGGCGTCTAGCGTCCGTTGCAATATTTGTAGGTAACGTCGGCCCGACGTGACCTACGGCCGATCCTTCGGCCGCAGCGGCAGCCGGCGGCCTAATCAATCGTTCGGATGTCAACAGAGTGTTAACGCGATAGCGGTTTACTATTTCGCCAATTACGAGGGCGAACGCCTGCGTGAAGATCCGAAGTGAATAGGTGAAGGTAAGGGCAACGATAACACAAGTATGGCGATTACGGGCCAGGACGATGGTCTCGCTCTCTTCGAGCGGCGTGAGTAAGTTACGCTGTAGATTGCGTAGATCTAACTAGAGTACATGAGCGCTGATAGTGGCGCTTTTATACGTAACTAGGAGGGGATGGGAAACTACTACCAATGTAAGTAGAATTGGCA
>JBBPTU010000334.1:0-27494 GCA_038094295.1 Tylopilus aff. beelii | reverse complement strand
CCTGAAGATCCTGCCAATGGAACCCTGGACTAGGAAGGGCCTGTCCAGTAGTTCCCTTGAAGTTCACAATCGGGAATGATTGTATTCCGTTCCCTGCGGATGACCTGCATGAAACTTGTTTCCTGCTAGGCCATGTCGCTACGCAAAAGCCTCTAACTTGCCCACTTCCTGTGGAGCAAAAATCCCCAATTCTTGAATGGAGATACCATATATAGAAGTGCACCTCACCACCAAATTTCTTGGCCAAACTCCTCAAACTGAGGGAGCTATGAATATTCCCACTTCTTCTTGCACCAAAGGCAAAGCTACCCACTAGTGTAGAAATTGGCACAGCCAGATGCACAGCCAACTACACAGCTATACCACAGCCTTCCCCAATCCACAAGGAACTGGTGTACAGCCCTGTAGCACTGCCATGAGCACAGCCAAGCACAGGAAAACCCAGTTAGTCTATCCTCAGTAGCTGCCCAGTCAGCATATACATAGCCTTTTAATAACTTAGCTGGCATTTGCACAGCCAAGCACAGCCTATCCAGATCCAGGCTCAATATCCCCATCTTTATACTAATTGCTCAGTCAGCCATGACTTAGAATCTGTACAGCCTTGTACAGCCAAGCATAGCCCTCTTCCATTTACCTGTATATAGTGTAGGTACATAGCCACCTGTATATAGTATATAAGGGGCCCAGTTTCCCCCAAGTAATAAGAAGAAATTCTCCCTCAGAAAACAGCATTCAAGGGTGAAAAGGGTGATCCCCTTGGGACAGCCCCCTTTCCTGCCCACTGTCTGACTTCTGAGACCCAGTAGCCAGCTTAGTTAGTAGTATTCAGCTACTAGTAGGTCAGAAAGTGTCAGTAGAGCTAGCAGTTCAGAAACTCTAGTGATCTCTACATTTTTGGGACACCCGTTGGAAGAAAACCCCAAGGGGCAACAACAGGTTATTAAGACTCCCCCACTAGCAAGCTCCATTCCTGAAGGTAGTACCCACCTAGGACTACTCTTTTCAGTGACCCACTTGTCCATCCATCTCCTCTAGAAGACTAGAGGGAGATCCGGCGCATTTCCTTGACTCTACTAGCTTCACAAACACAGTTAGATTTCCTAAGCAAACCACCTAAGTGAACTAGTCAGCATAACCACCTCTCCTCAAGATACCTTGGGACCAGCCTAGAAGCACTATTCCTAGAGCTCTCCTAAGCACTCAGCCCACAACCATAGGACCACCCATCAGGGAGCTTTCTCAAACCACTACACCAGCAACCTCAACACCAACACCAACACCAACACCAACACCAACACCACCACTCCCCTAGCTACCTACCAGGTTAGCTAGACTCCTCCCACAAACCAGATACCCCCTTTTGAAGACCAAAGCACCCAAGACAGTTATTTGGCCTGACCGCTGGTAACTGCATGAACACCCATGTTACTGCTCTGACTAAGTATTCCACCGTTCCAATAGTTGATTTATTGGACATCTAGGCAATTTCATATCTCTAGCTTATAGACAAGTAGCTGTGGAGACAGGAGACATTGTCTGGGGAATATTTGTATTCTGGTTCTCTCTGTCTAGAAAGATGACAGTGCACAAGCCAGTCCATCGCCATTTGCACATTCATGTCATCTGCTGAATAAAGACCATCATTGACACCAATGACCAAGTGTGGATATAAGTTATGCCTTCGAAGTACACTATTACAAAGGTGAAGGTGACTAGTACGCATTGCTAGTCCAGGACAATATTGAGAGCAGTAAATGACGTGGGCTGCGGGGAATTGGGGGACTCTAATCCAATAGTAAATATATGTTAATGAGTGATAAATAGATGTTTCATTTTGGAAACTCACTGGTTGACGACTCTGATAAAAAGCTGCAATGGTGGCCTAGGAGTGAGTAAGCTTCACGCATTGCATATTCGGCAGCGATGGAACATCCACTCTCTCAGATTGAAAGTTGCACATAGCCAACATGTTCATCCACACTGTTTAAATCCTCAACCACCCTCTCGAACATGATCTGATTGAGTTGTAAGGTGATAGTGTTGCAGTGGACCATCTCACATGCAAGATCCTTCTTGAGCGAAGATATAAGACGGTTGCTATGGGCAGCCTCAAGGAGGAGGTAAGCCTCCTGGCTACTCCTGGGAGGGCAGTGTGCCAACACATTTTCAACCTAATAATTGGTCTGAATGGTGCGCAGATTCAGATTTGGGATTCAAAACTTACCCATGTGCCAGAGAACTCATATAGGGGGCCAACCCCAACCAGTGCCAGCTCTTCTCACATATTATGATGTGCATCAGTGAATGAGCATGGAATGTACCAACCTGGGGACAGTTTGAGTTCACAACAACTGGGATGTATCACGGAGGATAAGGGTGAGTCATGGCGTTGGGAGTCGATCTTGCGTCGTTTTGGGGGCTTAGGAGAACCAGGACAAGAAGCACCTGAGATATTCAACTTGAGTGCAGAAGTTTGAGAGCCGATTAGTGGGATGTTGAGCAAGTGGGTGCTTAGCATGAGTTCAGGGAGATGTGGCATAGGTGAGTGTGGCATGGGTAAGTTGTATTGTGGCATGGGTAAGTCTGATGGTGGCATGGGTGAGTCTGATTGCAGCATGGGTGAGTTGGATGGTGGCATGATAGAGGAAATGGGGGACTTAGAGATGCAGGTCCCTAACTTTGGGATAGTACATACCTGAACATAATCAACCTTGCTTCATAATACTCATGACTTGGAACATGAGTTTATTACAGCACTCTCACCCCTCCGAGCCCTTCCGCGACGATGCCCTGGTGAGGGAAATCAATTCATAGCAAACTCAGGAAGGTCTGGTGCCATCACTGCAGTAAGAAGTTTTGCAGCATCACCAACGTTCTGCAGCACCTAAACCAACCTCTGGGCAGATGCTTTGGAAAGTCTCTCTTTGAGCCTGAAGCTCTGATACCTGACAACAACAAGTTTCCTTCCGCTAGACCTCAGGACAACAACCATCTCTCTAATGAATTCAAGAGCAACATCCCTGATACTGGTGAATGGCTACCTGAGTACGATAGGGATATTGAGATGGATGATCCTCCAAGTCACCCAGGCCACCGTTGTTCTGAGAGTCCACCCACTGTTGGTGTCCCCAGGGAGCACAATTGTTTTGTGGAGACATTCAAGGGATATGTGATACTGTTTCCTGGTGGAAAAACTTTCAGGAATCTCTTTTGGGAAGACCGATTTGTGCAACAATGGCAAGAAAACCTATACTTTCCATGGGCATCTAGGGAAGAGTGGGCCTTTGCCTCTTGGTTCTTATGCTCTCATCTCAGTATGGCAGTGATCAACGACTTTCTCTCCCTTGATATCGTGAGTCATTTTCGTTGCTGTTATGTGCTTTATTCTAATGCTCAACAGATCAGAAATGTCCCCCCCTCCTTTTGTTCTGCTGAAGAACTTTGAGCTCATGTGGAGACCCTCCCCCCCAGCCCACAATAGGTGTGTGAAACATTGAAGGCCCATCATCCCGTTAAACAACCAATTCGGCTCTTCTACTGCAATCCCGTTGAGTGCTTGCAGGCGCTCCTTAGCCATCCCCTGTTTGAACTCCACATTTCATTTGTTCCGAGGAAAGTCTGGATGAGCACTGTGAAAATCTGTCATATCTATGACAAGTGGCTGAGTGGAGATCGCACTTGGAATATACAGGTAAGGCGAAGCTCATATTCTATTCACTCATATTGATATCTTTCAGGAGATATTACCACAAGGTTCGACTCTCCTCGGTGTTGTCTTGTCATCTGACAAGGCGAACATATCCATCATGACTGGCAATCATGTAGCTCATCCCTTGCTAATCAGTCTAGCCAACATCGACACCCGCATCTGCAGCAAGACCTCTCTCTCTCCATGCGTATCTTCTGCTCGCCTTGCTCCCTGTCACTAAATTCACACACAAGACTACTCATGTCCACAGACTTCTCCAAGATCAGCTGGTATACAAATTGCTCAACATCGTTCTGGCTCCCCTCAAGACTGCTGCTACAGTCGGGATCATGATGAGCGATCTGGTAGGAAATCTACATTATTGCTTCACGTGAATAGCTGCATGGATTGCAGACACTCCAGGAGAAAGCCTTTTGGCGGGGACTGGACCCAAAGTATCCCTGGTTACCATCACAACATCTAAACAGTTTGGGGATAACACCCTCACTGCAATCCATTTGGCATGTTCACGATACTCCCCAACCAACTATGTCAATTTCCTCAAGGCCGCTAAACAATTAGGTCTAAATGGAGTTATTGACCCTTTCTGGAATGGATGGGCATTATCGCAACCTTGCCATTTCATTACCCCGGAGGTGCTACACCATTTTTTTAGGTTTGCATGGGACCATGACATCCAGTGGTACATCAAGGTGGTTGGAGCTGCAGAGCTGGATTTTCACTTTGCACTTGTTCAAACACTCATGGGGTATCATGGATTTGACGAAGGGATCTTGAAATTGAAACAAGTGACAGGGTGTGATCACTATGCGGTGCAGCAGCTGGGCAAACACCAAGGAAGTTTCTCGTTGCTATTTGGGCCCTACTTGATTTCTGATATCTGGCACAAGCACCTGTCTTTACCTCTGAATCTCTCAACTGGGTTGCAAATGCCTTGCAGGAGGAATTTCACGACAACAAGGACACAATCCTGCAGCCAGGTGTGTGGGACAATTGGGAAATACTGAAACTCAAACTTTTGCAAAGCATTGTCCCCAGTATCCAGCAATCGGGGGCGGTGATGCAGTGGAGTGCCAATGTTACCGAACATGCACATGTTGACCAGATCAAGGAGCCCACTTGTGCTGGGAATAATCAAAATTACTTCAGTCAGATTGTGCATCATCTTGATTGGTTAGAGAGATGCTTTGGGTTTGATCTCACAACCCACATCAAAGAACGCATGGTGACGGACCGAAACACGGATGATAACTCTGATGAAGAGGAGGACCATGAGCCAGACCCTGAAAAGCATGCTATTGCTAACTATCCCACTCCGATCCGTCAAGTCATCAACTACTTCTCCGTATCACAGGTGCTCATCCAGGGGTTTTATCCCTCCGCACCCAAACCTTTCCACACATTCATGACTGCAACAACCGCTTTCCACCTTGTGGCTAAGCCCTCGCTGCGGATGTCCCTTGGGGAGGCTGTCTTGAAGTACGAACTCCCCAATCTCGTCCCAGCTGTGACAACTTTTTGCACACAAGATGATGACATATCATCTACTGCATCATGGAAGATTCAAATCTGGCAGAAGGTACAGGTACAACAAGTCATGTATTACAACAAGATCCCAGACTCACCTCAAACACTCTGTGCAATATCTCCAACTACTACCAATTCATACGGTCAGTATAACTCAGTGATCATCAGTCCTGGGGATGACAGTGACTGGCCAAAATGTGGACTTGGGGGTCATTCTGTTGCGCAGCTCTGAATCATTTTCCATATCCTATCCTCCAACCTCTTCCTCACATACATCCAACACCTTCGTATAGTCCCTCAAGACAATCCTACGAACACTAGCACGCTAACAGGAACTTGAATGCACGTATTGAAGCATGCAGTGAGGGCAAATCAACAGCATATTGGTGAGGTGATTCCCCTCACTCTGGTGTGTTCACTGGCCCACCTGGTCCCTCACTTCAGTGCTGAAGCTCATCCTCATTTGACTAAAGTGAGCAGTTACAAACTGAGTGCTCAGTTCTGGTTGAACAAGTACTGGTCAAAGGAGTTTTATTACACACTCTCTCCCATGGACATTTAGATTGTTTTTTGTAACTACCTCTTCAATTTACATACTATTGATTATCGATCGCACCCGAATTCTTTCAGGCGACCTAACCACGTATGTGTGGCTGTGTTTTGAGCCTTGTCATCACCATGGAAAATGATCAAGCAGCCTCCTTGAGACAGTTCGATACCTGGCGAGTGCAGGCGAGGAGTACTAGTTACCTGAAACAGGAACACATCTGAGTTTTGTTTGTTCATATAGCCACAGCATGCAATGCCTTTCAATAACCTATGTGTGAGTTTCCTCCTCTAAACTAAGCCAGTGTGAAACACTCACTGAAAAGCTGAAGCTTTCGAGCCACGTAGCTCCTGATTTCAGGGCCAAAACTGATGGATTGTGCAACACTATGGACAACCTCCTCAAGGCTGATGTGGTGGCTACACACTGGGAATTGAACAAGGAAGAGAGCTTACAGCTCTTGGAGTTTCTGTGCCCGGATGAGCGAATTCTCCAACTTGAAAAGTGTGGTGCCCTTGAAGAATCCACGGGTCCATTCATGATGGTGCAAGTTCTTCGATACCTGGAGCAGAGGAGGGTCTATGGCACTCCTGTCAGCTCACCACCACAGCCATCTAACATTGCTGAAACTCCCAAGAGGCCTAGAGTTGTGGCTAAGGAAATGGGCAGGGGTTTAGCAATGTTTGTGATCAGGGATAAAGTGTTAGATGGCTTAAAAGGGCCACCAGCTAAGTGTTGGTTGCAAAAGTTGAAATGTCCTGACCTTCATCCCAAGGCCTCTATGAGACGCGAAATGCCCCTAGCTCATTTTTTCAACACCATACTTCAGAATGTTAAAGTGGCATGTGGCCTTAATTTCCTGTGAGTTTCCTGTCTTCAAGTTGTACATATGAGTCCTACTCACTGGCACCATTCATTACTAGAAAGTGGAATGGTACCTCGTCAACTACACTGCTCAAGGGCTATGGACTGGACTCCAAAAGGAAACCTGACATTTCATTATTCCAACTGAAAGGAAATAGCTGGCTGCACCTTGTCTCATTTTGCAAGGTGAAGAACAAATCTGACACTTCGACCAAGGACAAGTCCTACATAGAGGTTGCCAGCAAATCAACATGCCTCCTCTTCATGCAGGACGGCCGCCACATTGCTCCATCCATATGCATCCTTGGTTCTCACATCTACTTCATGCTGTTCAATTGCAGTGGCTCTCTTTCTACTTGTGGGTTCGACATCCATGATCACCCAGAAATCTTTTTGCATATCCTCATTAGCATTTCCTGCTATCATCTCAAACCAGAAATCCTCAGCATTGATGCATCTATATCTTGGGAGATGCAAACAACTAGAAAGGTCTTGAGGGTGACTGTGCACAACAGGCTGCAGAGCATCTTCATCTGGATTAAGCTCACAAAGCTCCTGTTTATCTTGGACAGCCTGCTGGGTTGTGGTACGACAGTTTGGAAAGGTGAGTCCATGGATACAAACTGGTTCAGGCCACCAATGTTTGTGGCAGTGAAGGATACGTGGATTGATCCACTCAGGAAACATACCAAGGGTGCAATACTTCATCTTCTCAACAAGGCTGGAGTCGAAGGGGTTCTCACACTGATTTATGATGGGCAGGTCATGACTCAGGCGTATGACCAACATGGCTACAACTATGATCAATCAGTCGACTCATTATATTTGAGCTATCTTGGAATAGTATGCTTGAAGCAAAGACACATTTCAACTCTGGGTGTTGTACCGTCTGATTACAGAGCCTGTCAGATCTCTTGTGATAGACTTTCGCAGCCTGGGAGAGCTTCTTGTCACCTTCTTTGATTTTGTCGTGGGTGAGTAGCTACCTTTAAGACCTCAAAGTATCTGATCTAGGTTTTCAGTGCACAGGGAGGCCCTCAGAAAAGCGGGTATCCTGCACCATAACATTAGCCTTGTCAATCTTCTCCTGGCATTTGTGGCTGGCAAACCAAGAAGTGATCACCACTCAGAAATGGATTGTTTATCATCAGACTTGCAACATACATTGTGTGCAAAAATTTACAGGCCTTGAATGATGAGGAATACTCACCAATTTCAGCTATGTGGTCCTGGCCATGCCTCTTTCTTCATCCTCAACCATATCCCCCTACCCATCACCAAGCGCAAAATCTACTCTGCCCCTTGACGACAACCACGCCCCCCCCTCACATCAAGTCCCCCATCAGACCAGCCTAAGTTCCCGGCCATTGACAATTGTGTCTTTGTCAAGACCATTGGCTCAACAGCACCTCTGAGGTTGACTCCAGTCAGTCAGCTTTCCCATGAAGATGACGTCATTGTGTTGCCAAACCCATTAGAAGACAAACATACCACTAACAATGCAAACCCACTGTATCAAACAGTAAATTCAATTTTTTATGCATTGTTCGCGCTGACCATACACTTCAGGGCACATGGTCGTGGATGTCGTCTGAGCTGGTCCTGGCAGGCCCCAGACAGCCCGTTGTTCACACTGAGCTCCATGATTTGGAATCCTTCTTTTACATTCTCATTGGGGTATGTGTTCTGTATGATAAACCAGGTAAACCAAAACCTGACGAAGAGCTCAAGAAGTGCTTCGACATTCTGTTTAACACAAGCAAGCCCAGCACTCTGAAAACGATCACTATCCAGGCCTCCCTGACTTGGGTTCCGTCCGTCATAGCACACATTTCACCCTATTTCTGGCGGATCATCCCACTCCTAAATGCCCTCCAGGAGGACATCATTTTACCTCTGAGGACCACCGACAATGGTAAATTCATTTGCAATGCTCTCTTTTCCCATGATACAGTAATCCAGCACATCATTTCAATGCTCAGCAAGCTTCCTGATGGTTGCTGGATTATGCATCCTTCTCTTGATGAACATGAAGACAAAGTCCCATCCCCGGTATCCAACAGGGAAGAGGACTGTATATCTCAGGATGATTCCGACCTTGACTCAGACAGCAAGGAAGCAGCGGACACAGGCTCCTCTGAATCGCCTACATGGCCATGTGTATTACAAAGGAATGTTGGTGGCCAGCTTGCCGCTCATATGGCGGCTCACAGCAATCCAGAATTATCTTGGAAGCAAATGAATTCATTGGCAGATGATCCCATCGTGAAGCATCTTCAGTCCTCTGGTCAGTGGGGCCCTATCCTTCGACCCACCATCACTACCAGTGGGCTTCTGAGTAGACGTGCAGTGTAATATCCTGGCTTACCCATTTTCTTGTTCACCTTCAATGATTGTTACTTTTATGTTGTTAAGTAACCTAGATTTTATGTTTGTACCTGGCTGTCATTGTAATGACTAAATTTTGTAGCCTGCGCTTCAGTAGTCTGACTTGTTTAGTAGTTGCGCTTCAACTACAATCTCCATCACGCACGATGACTAAAATCACAGCCATGCTTCAACAACAGGGAAGTTCACTTCACCTATAAAGTCCAGACCTGCAACTTAGGTTTTTCGCCTTGGTATCATGCCTCCCAAATGAAAAGGTGGCAAGTTTAACTCTCACACAGTTGTGGGCAACTCGGACGTCACACACGCTTCAAAACGACAGAGGGCTGAAGAGTCGTTCGACAATGCTGAGCCTCCAGGTGAGCAGAGCAGTTCTCTCGATCTCATGTGTTTGCTAATGAATCTTAGTAGCAACTTAGCTAAGGTGCTCATCTCGCTCTGGAAAGGGTAGCGGAGGGCAGCTCCAGCATCTGCAAGCCCTCAAATCTGTCCAACTTGCCAAGCCCTTGCATTCGTCAATGCAAGGACTTGATGCTGCTGTGCAAGGCCAAGGTGTCAATCCGATGGCACCACCTTATGAGCCACCTGAGGACAAGGAGGGTCAAATTCCACCCTGGGTGGTACCCTCCATTCCGATGATGCATCCCCAGCCATCATTCACACTCGTGCAACCTGGTACGCAGTATGGTTTTAGGTTTCCAACAAAGATGCCTACTTCTACTGGTGGTTTAGAAAATGGGGTCATGTGGTCCTGTGCTAGGAACAAGTGAGTTGCCATCTACCCTTTTCATGATCTCATCATATTGTGTTGTCAGATTGCCAACGCAAACAGCTACCTCTGACTGTAGTTTGGAGGATGGGGTTGGCCAGTTTCGTGCTAGAAACAGCTGAGTCTCTGTCCCCTCACTTTCGTGATCAAGTCACATTATATTGTTAGGCTGCCATCAGTCAGATTGTCTCAGGGATCAGTCCAATTGTCCTCTATATTTTCAAATTCCTTGTGATACGGGGGTTCAAGCTGACCTACTTCCCTCAGTGCTCCATTTGAATGCGAGTTTCCCACTGACTATGGCAACGATGACCTCAATTCTTCTGCAAGACGGTCTCTATGGACTCAAATGGAGAGTACTTTCTGACCTGGAACATCCGGTCAAAGGTTGAGCATGCTTCCTATGGCTTTGTTGCAAGGACTTTCACCTGGTCCCGTCCTTCGAGATCATGGAGCACTAGCTAATGAAGACCTCGATCCATCTTTGTCTCTGAGCCTGCAAGGTAGTCAGCTGTGTCGAACCTACTCATTTGCAAGCCTTCCTTCTGTCCTACCCAGAGCACATTCCATGCTTCTTGGGGAGGACCTGGCCACTGAGAGAGGAGAACCTGTGATCGACGAGGCCTCTCCAAGCAAAGATGAACGTATTGCCAAGTCGGCTCTTTCCTCTTGTGGTATGTGTCAGTGCCTGTTCAGTGTGGCAAGTGCTGAATGACATCTACCTGAACCCCAGTCAATCTGGAGTGGTGAGACTATGACCAGGCTGCTGATGCAGGTCTGTCTGATCTCCTCGATACGTACCACTGACATTCACAAGTTTTAGTTGCTATTCCTACCCATGGGTTAAATCAGTCCAATCCTGGCGTAACTCATAGCAATCAGACTCTTGATTCCATATGCTGTCGAAGTATGTTCATGAACAATGAACATACAGTACTGACGCCATTGTTTAGGTGGAGTCGAAGATGTTGTTGCTCAACACCACCAAAGCAACCATGCACCCCACCTTCCGAACAACACACACCTCCTGGCCATACATGATGAACAGCATGCTGAACGTGCACGCAGTGTCAGTCGCCACAGTTTATCTATGAATAGCATAGGCAAGGCAAATGCTTCCACACTGGGATCAACTCAATCCCTAGAAATGCCCAGTGCCAAATCTCCCCCTGAACCCACTGTCACCAATAAACAGTTCGGAAATGGAAATCCATCACAACTCCACTTCTATCCTCCGGCCTTCTGCAACATCATCAAACAGGCAAAACAAATTTCACACTGTGACCTAGTGTCTATCAACTCTTTTCCACTCCATCTCCAATTCAATGTCAAGGCTACTGACTGCATGAATGAGGCTATTGTGGAATGACATCACCAAGGTTTAACAATTCCAGCTGGTAAGTGACCGTTGTGCTTAGAGACACTTGCATCAGTGACACACTACCTCCAAAGGATGGTGGCCTAACTACTCGGACAGTATTACAAAACGGGTGCATTTTTCTCCATGGTGAATGTTGGTATTTCTTACACGTTGTAGCTCTGGGAAGATGTCGGTAACTGGTGTTCCGCCCTCAGAAAACAGGCCTGCATTTTCATTCAAGAGTGTTACCACTGGGACCCACAGAATCAATGCTTGGTTAACACCAACATCGTGAAGACGCTTATCAATGGAGGCATGTTCTTGAAAGATGGGGCAGATGAAAATGTGAGTACAGAAGCTCCAGAGGTATGATGCTAACATCAACTCTACAAGTAGTGGCATATGAACAATCTCACATGCCCCACTCTTTCTGGACTCATTGTCGATTTTTTCTATACTGGCCCACTCTCAGTAGGTAATCTTTTCCTGGAGGTATTCACACAAGAGGTACCATGCCCTACTGTCGTGCTCGCTGCAACTGCGGTACATCATCACACAGTACAGGCAAGAGTTTCTGACATAGTGACAGATCAAGTGCACATTAGACAAGATTGTTGCTAAAGGCAAGGATGTCCTGTTCAAGCATGACATCTATGCAGAGGTCTATGTTGATGTTCTTGGCCTCATGTCGAAGTGTGATACATCCCCTGTCCACAAGGCCAAGACAAAAGCACTCTGTATGCACTGGGTGAAGATCAGAAGGTGAGCCTTCTGCATCTGAGAGAACCCAACTAACAACTGTGTTGTAATATTAGGAATGGCAACAGGACAGGAACCATGACCAGGTTTGACATGGATCTCAATTAGGCTGATCCAATATGTACTTTTGCCCCTATGTCTCACACCCTTGTATATTTCATATCTGGCTTGTAATCCATCCTTTGCCATCTTGGAACAAACTGTCATACTCTGTCCCTACCATTCAGTATGATGGTTTTGACTACATTTGATTGATTTAGTTGAACCAAAATCAGCTGTCATAGCCTGTCACAACCTGGTGTGACTTAGACAGAGCTGTGCAGCTAGGTACCTTTCTAGAAGTAGCTGGGTCTTGGCCAGCTCTGGTCAGCCTGGCCAGTCTGTCCAAATAGAGGGTTAGTTTGCTGATGTACCTGGTGCTAAGCTGGCCTCTATGAACCACAGGCAACCAGTTATTAGGTTGTAGGTATCCATATAATTTGCATTTTTGTAAGACAAACCTAAGAGGTATATGGGTAAAGGGGGTACTATTGCAGTTATCAAGATGATGTGATATGTCAGGTCCAACAAGAAGCCCAGAACTCTCCAAACAAAGAACTGTTGATGGTACTAGTAGAATCAATGACTTGGACCTCCTTAGAGGAAATGAGAAAAGAGGGGATTGGAAGAGGTAAAGGCATTCTGTTCCATGGAGCTAACCAACCAAAATAATTGTTATCAGAAGATTGAACCCAGCTGTCCTTTTCATACAGACAGTCAAAGAAATCAAGGGCTTGAACATTCCACACCTTGATGAAACCATCAGTAGATCCAGAGAGAATATGTAGCCCATCAGGTGAATAGGCAACAGAGTTGACTGAATCTGTGTGCCCCTGGAATGGACCTGCCACAATCTCCCCAGTGGTTGCATCCCAAACTCTAATGGTCCTGTCATCAGAGCCAGAGACAATCCTAGTGCCATCAGGTGAATAGGCAATAGACAGGACAGAATCTGTGTGCCCTTGAAGTGGATCCACCACAATCTCCCCAGTAGTTGCATCCCAAACTCTAATGGTCTTGTCATTGGAGCCAGAGACAATCCTGGTGCCATCATGTGAATAGGCAACAGACCAGACTGAATCTGTGTGTCCCTGGAATGGACCTGCCACAATCTCCCCAGTGGTTGCATCCCAAACTCTGATGGTGGTGTCACTAGAGCCAGAGACAATCCTGGTTCCATCAGGTGAATAGGAAATAGAGTTGACTGAGTAAGTATGTCCCTGGAATGGACTTGCCACCATCTCCCCAGTGGCTACATCCCAAACTCTGATGGTCCCATCATTAGAGCTAGAGACAATCCTAGTTCCATCAGGTGAA
Source organism: Tylopilus aff. beelii (assembly GCA_038094295.1). Lineage (NCBI taxonomy): Eukaryota > Fungi > Basidiomycota > Agaricomycetes > Boletales > Boletaceae > Tylopilus > Tylopilus aff. beelii. Next base: position 14,212 of record JBBPTU010000334.1, on the reverse strand, counting down.
TAGGCAACAGAGTTGACTGAATCTGTGTGTCCCTGGAATAGACCTGCCATAATCACCCCAGTGGTTGCATCCCAAACTCTGATGGTTTCATCATAGGAGCTAGAGGCAATCTTGGTGCCATCAGGTGAATAGGTAACAGACATGATTGAATCTGTGTGTCCCCAGAGTGGACCTGCTATCATCTCCCCAGTGGCTGCATTCCAAACTTTGATGGTCTTGTCATCAGAGCCAGAGATAATCCTGGTGCCATCAGGTGAATAGGCAGCAGATTTGACTGGATCTCTGTGTTCCTGGAATGGACATGCCACAATCACACCAGTGGTTGCATCCCAAACTCTGATAGTCTTGTCAGTAGAGCCAGAGACAATCTTGGTGCCATCAGGTGAATAGGCAACAGACATGACTGAATATGTGTGTCCCTGGAATGGACCTGCTACAATCTCCCCAGTGGTTGTGTTCCAAACTCTGATGGTCTTGTCATGAGAGCCAGAGACAATCCTGGTGCCATCAGGTGAGTAGGCAATAGACCAGACTGAATTTGTGTGTCCCTGGAATGGACCTGCCACAATCCTCCCAGTGATTGCATCCCAAACTCTGATGGTCTTGTCATGAGAGCCAGAGACAATCCTGGTGCCATCAGGTGAATAGGCAATAGATAAAACAGAATCTGTGTGTCCTTGAAGTGGATCCATCACAATCTCCCCAGTAGTTGCATCCCAAACTCTGATGGTCCTGTCATCAGAGCCAGAGAGAATCTTAGTGCCATCAGGTGAATAGGCAACAGAGTAGACTGAAGAAGTGTGTCCCTGGAATGGTCCTGCCACAATCTCCCCAGTGGTTGCATCCCAAACTATGATGGTGTTGTCACTAGAGCCAGAGACAATCCTGGTGCCATCAGGTGAATAGGCAACAGACCAGACTGAATCTGTGTGTCCCTGGAATGGACCTGCCACAATCTCCCCAGTGATTGCATCCCAAACTCTGATGGTGTTGTCACTAGAGCCAGAGACAATCCTGGTTCCATCAGGTGAATAGGAAATAGAGTTGACTGAGTAAGTATGTCCCTGGAATGGACTTGCCACAATCTGCCCAGTGGTTGCATCCCAAACTCTGATGGTGTCATCAGAAGAACCAGAGGCAATCTTACTTCCATCAGGTGAATAGGCAACACAACTAACAGTACTAGCATGCCCATGCAAGGTATGAACCTCTGCTGGCCAGCTGTCTGGGAGTCTTGACATGACAGAGACATGTTTTTGCAGGTGGTCAATCCAGAGTTTGTAGAGGGGAGAGTTGGTGGGGGTCTGAGGCATAGCAGATAGATATAGATGAGGAGTGGATCTTCTCAGGACAGGTGCAAACACTTGGATGAATCGGAATCCATCTAGACCTAATCTTGCAAGCTCTGGGTCCTGATACCATTTAAGTACTTCCTGATACCCTTCATGTAAGTCTTACCTTGCTCCATTGTCCAAGGTTTGTGCAAGTCTCCAGAGCAGATAGGATGGTTGATAAGGGGACAGAGAGGGAGAGGAGGCTGATGGCTTCAAGCCAGTAGGAAAACTTGTCCTTGAAGAAGACTGTCACTTCACTCCCTAGGTCTGGAGTATAGTCAACATGATGCAGGTGGTCCATCCAGTATAGGCAGGAGTAGGCGAGGTGGGGAGGTATGGCCTTCTTGACGCGAGCTGGTAGTTCTGGAACAGCAGCATTGGGTGTCCGAGAGTCTTTGAGGTCGCAGATGTTGAACTTGAGGTCCTTTCGCATACAAGCAAGTAGGGATCGCCCGAGACAGAGGAAATGCCGGTGTTGAATGGGGACATGAAACGTAGAACTGCGTGTTTCGTCGAGTAAGAAGTCACGAAACGAGGTATGAAGCGGACGGATGGGCTTCTCTTCATCAACCACACCGTCCAACAGTGATCCAAGCAGTTTGATGATGTTTCGGACACGCAGGCGTCCGTCGAGCAGGCGACCATCGACGAGAGCAGACAAGGATGTGACAGAGAGAGGTTCACGAAGCGCAAGTACCATCGCCATCACTTCTCGGAAGCGTTGTCGAGCTACATCCGAGTCGCCCGAGTCGGTAAACCGCTGTTCCAGGATGGTTCTGTAAAGCTTGTCTAAGGGGTGGATACCATCGGTTTTTCCCGATTCTACTACAAATTTGAACCGTTCCTGTACGTCGAATACCTCTGTGCTATCTCCGATTCCACAGATAAAGTTGCATGCTGTGAACGCGTACTGGAAGAGTTGTTGGGAATGACGAACGAGCACTCGGCACCACTCCTTGTTTGGCCGGATAGCTTCCAAGTCGGCAATACATCCAAGGAGAGAATGGTGGATGAACTTCTCAATATCCTCGTCGACGGCGTGTGAGGGAACATTGGCCATCTCTTTGTGGACTATCTGGAGTCTAGGTGAAAGTTGGGTGATGATATCAGTTTCTGGGCGGGCGGTAACGAGGAAACGAAGGTTGGAAGGAAGGGTATTGTCTGCGATCTTCTGGGAGAGTGTCTGGAGAAGAAATTTGCGATGAGGTGGATCCCCGCTTTCGTCCAATGCGTCGATGACTATGACTAATGGTCCGATACCGTCAATGGTCTGGCCAGGTCCAATGATGAGCTTCTCCACTTGCACGAGGGGTGATTTCGACGTGCGAAGTGCTTTAGCATCCTTCACTACCAGCCACAGCGCCGACTTGTACTGTGGATCGTGGTCTGCCAGGTCACGTGCTATGGTACTGAAAAGATTTGTCGGGTTACGGTTCGTGACGTCCGCACTGGAGAAGTAGTACGACGAGCCCAGTCTACCAAGTTCCTCGAACCGTCGCGCGACGGTGTGAGCAACCGCCGACTTGCCAGAGCCGGCCACACCAGTGAGAAGGCACACTCGCGGGGCGTCGTCGTCAGGATTGTTCAGGAAATCATATATTTCTTCCAAGAACGCCCGGCGCGTCCCTGGCAAGCATTCCTTCTCCGGCTGGAAACTAGCTCCTCGTGCGTATTCTATGTCGTTCAGATCGATTGATTTCTCTGCAGTCAGACACCGTCAGCATCTCATCCCAACCTCAGAACGCCAACTTACCAATATCTCCGACGACGTTCATCATCCGGAAGACGGTCACTCCGGTTTGCACTGTGACACTATCCGAAAGGCCAGTCTTGAGTTCTTTGAACTTGTCCTCATAAGCTGTGATCTTTCCCTCGACATCAGACATCGAGTATTTTCCCATACGAATCCCTAGGCGTAGAAATCAGTAGCAGTGACCATAAAGTAAGGTATCTACCAACAGAAGTTATCCTTGGAATATTCAGCAATGAAGTATCCGCATTCCGTGACCTGTTGGGTCAGAACCTTGATGGTCTTCTGGTGTTTATCGATCTTATTCAAGAACCGAACATCCTCGACGAATGACAGGGCATCGCTCATCGTTCCCGCCAACCGAACAATCCGGTCGTCGCGCCTTTTCTGGGTTATGAGCACCTGTCATCGAACATCATCAGCCGTCACTGATGGCAATGTACAGAAGTTGGGGACGAACTTTGTTCGCAGCGGATAGAACAGACCAAGCCAGCGATACATAAGGGTGGATCTGCGAGGTGGTTAGACCACGATGGAGTCCAAACGCCGAGTATCGGATACCTCTGCGATGCCAGACAAGATCGTATCCAATTTCTGCATTCTCTCCAACAGAACAGGCCATGTGCTCTCGAATGTCTGTACTACTTGCGTGATATTCTGTGCCTTTTGGACGGTATCGACCGTCGACTCTATGGTACTGGTGATTGCAGGAGGGGAGACAAGTTTGGTGACTGCCTCCTCCGCCCTAGAAACGGCATCCGTGGCCTGACGTTGGTCTGCATCTAAATCCACACGTGGATCCACGGTCAATGAAAACTTGATCGAAACCTCGTCAGGACCAGAGGTGTCATTGGGGAGCATAGCCTCGAACACTTTGATCACAAAGCTCGAATCAATAAGAGAAGTTAGACGATATATCAACGTACCTCCGTTCTTTGATCGACCCAACACCCTGCCAATAGTATCAGAGAATGTGCCGACGTGCTTATCCTCTCTGAAATTGATACGGTGCTTCTGGTAAACGTTGGCAAGGAGAATGGAGCGCTCGTCCCCATCACTGATGAAAATCAGTTGCCTGAAACAAAATAGAGAAGATGCACTGACAAATGAAGAACGTCTTTCCAAGAAGTTTGTCCCTTTGCTTCCTTCGCCTTCCCTGTCGACCTTAGGGTACCACCAACGGAAAATTGGACATAGTGCTGTCTTTCAGGCCATAGCTTTCCACGAACTTTTTTACGAAGTTCGATTTCTGAACGAGAATCAGATCACGAGTGGTAGAAAGGTTGCGTCTCAGGCTCGACCATACCTTTGATAATGATCGTCCTAGACCTCATTCAACAGCAAAGATCATGAAGGCAAAAGATATACGTACACGTCACTAGGATTCGGTGCGTTCATTGTGTTTTTGGCGAATCTGACAAGTACACGGTGAGTAGTAAGAGCAAGATGTTGAGTGTGCGAGCGTTACGACTCGGAGGAGCCGCCGAACTTAGGGCCGCCTCAGTGCCCATGCGGCTCCAATGCGGCAACACGACTCGGACTCAGCTCGGCCGATCTGGTACCGTTTCTTGCGATACTTTTGGCACGAAATTAATCGTTGACAACTTGTAATAATCATGGTACTAGTACACATGCTTTTTCGATTCGCCGTTCATCATCTAATTACTCGGTCATATCAGTGGTCAAATGTAATGATGCAATGATGTTCAAGTTCTTGCAATCCGAGTTAGCATCAGTCGTACACTAACCCACGAGAACAACTCTTCATTGAACCGCAAGACACACCGTGCACATATATCATATGGCTCGAGTGCCTCGCAGGCAAGATCAATGGCATCGTCGAGATCCTGCATGAAGGTGGCGGTAGCGAAGGGAGAGATGAGCGCTAAGGCAATAGAAATGTTTTGAGTTAGCGGGCAAGTCTCAAGTGCTTCCCGGGAAAGGACAATAGCCTCGTCGAGATCCTGGATTCTTTGAAACTTCTAAGAGCGATAGGAGAGATGGCACCCGAGGTCATCCAACGACACTGAGCGACCAGGGTAGCCATGCGGACAAAGCTGGAGTGCATCCCGTTCGAGAAAGATGGCCTCATCGATGTCTTCGTTCGCAGTGCTTCCCCCCTCGAGAAACTGCTTCGCCAAGGACTCTGCTTATGATTGCAATCGGGTGAGTGACGGGCGTGTTATTTCTCTCGTCTCATAACCGACACGAGACACATACGCCTTGAATCAATGCTGGCGAATAAACTTCTTGCCCTGACTTGCTGGACAGACACTTGAATGTCTTGAATGTAGCACTGGCTGTCCTTGCGGGTGAGATCGTTTTGTTAACTCTATATAATGTGCAGAGACACTCACATGCCTATGGTTTCACCATGGCTTGTTGAGCTCGAACCAACGCAGTAGTTCCAGCTAGTTATAACGGCTGAAGGTGGGGCAGTGCTCGTGACGTTTGCCAGAGAATCACGGGATGAACGAGGAACAAACAGATCATGCACGGGTTAGAGGCCTTCAAGTTGAAACAGTCGAGTCAACAGGTGTCTGCTTGTCAAATTGCGTCACGACTCACCTGCCAGCGGGGTCTCTCTCTCAGGCGGGGTCGTAGACATGCACACCGTAAACGTTCGACGCAAGTAGCTTTATCCGCATAATGATCGCAACGTACTAGTGGCGGATCAGAATCTCTCGCGTGCAGTGTCGAGTCGTGGTGGTCCTTCTTCGAGTTTACCCCAATCAGTGATATAGTGCCTGCTTACATAACCCGACTACGGGGTGGAGGGTGGGCATACGCGCAGTCCCCGGATCCAACACGTCCGGCGCATAGACGACCACGTCCTCACTGTTGCGAACGATGGCCACGACGACGGCGACGACGACGACGATAGTCCCGGTCGTCGAAGAGGGGAAGCTCCTCAGCGAATCCCTGGCCACCGTCAAAATTCAAGTCGGCCAGATGAAGCGTCATCTGGTGCGTCGCGTGTCTGTCTCCGGTAGTGCGGGGCGGAGACGAGCCCCATCGGTCGCGTGCTGACCCGGCATATCCAGGACGGCGACGAAATCATGGACGCGCTCAAGAGCGCCAGTCTCATGCTCGCAGAGTTGCGCACCTCGTCCCTCTCCCCAAAACAGTACTATGAACTCTGTCTGTATACGTCGCCCGCTCGTCCAGTTTCCACTTCTGACGCACACACCATACAGACATGGCCGTTTTCGACGCCCTACGGCATCTTTCAAACTACCTCTACGATGCACACACCCAATCCCGACATCATCTCGCGGATCTGTACGAACTCGTGCAGTACGCTGGAAACATCGTTCCCCGTCTCTACCTTATGATTACCGTCGGTTCCGTCTACATGTCTATCCCCGACGCGCCCGTCAAGGAAATCATGAAGGACATGATGGAGATGAGCAGAGGTGTCCTCAACCCTATTCGCGGGCTGTTCCTACGACATTATCTTAGTGGTCAAACCCGGGATTACCTCCCAGTGGGGACCGACACCGGGTGAGCCTCGTCCTTGGTTTCCGGTCCGCCGCTCACGCTCGCTCTCTTCCTCAGTCCCCAAGGCAACCTCCAAGATTCCATCTCCTTTGTTCTCACCAACTTCATCGAGATGAACAAGCTCTGGGTACGTCTTCAGCACCAAGGTCACTCACGCGACCGCGAGAAACGCGAAATGGAGCGCCGAGACCTGCGGATCCTCGTCGGAACAAATCTCGTCCGGCTCTCCCAACTCGACGGCGTCGATCTAGACATGTACCAGCGGAACATCCTGCCTGCAATTCTACAGCAGGTTGTCAATTGCAAGGACGTGATTGCGCAAGAGTACCTCATGGAAGTCGTCATCCAGGTGGGTGGCCCATCCCACGTCGTGTGTGATGCGTCTGCTGATGGACCGCGCAGGTATTCACGGACGAGTTTCATTTGCATACGCTCGGGCCGTTCCTGTCCGCCACAGCCCAGCTGCATCCCAAGGTCAACATCAAGCTCATCGTTATCGCGCTCATAGATAGGTTGGCGGCATATGCTGCGCGCGAAGCGGAGAGCGAAGACCCGGAGGAGACAAAACGGCAGGAGGAAGCTGCCGCGAAACGACTAGCGGAAAGGGTCCGGTTGGCGCGGGAGAGGGCCAACCAAGCTCACCATCAGACAGAGGGGGACAGGCCAGAGGGCGAGGATGCATGGGCTAATGCAGTGGAGGAATCGGAGAAACATCTGAACACGATTGGCGAGGAGGGTGACAAGGTGAACGGAGTGTCCGAGGAAGGCAAGGGAAAGGAGAAGGAGAAGGAGAAGGAGAGGGACGGACCAGTGAAAAAGTTTCGTGGCATACCCGAGGACGCACGACTGTTTGAAGTATTTTGGAGGCAGGTGGTTGAGCTCATCAAGGTGCGTTCTTACCCCGAGGCGGAGATTATAGGCGTCTGATATTCGATCGTAGGCCCGGCCGGACTTGTCGATACAGGACATCACGGCACTCTTGGTCTCTCTCACGAACCTTTCGCTTAGCTGTTATCCAGACAGACTCGAATACGTGGACCAAATATTGGGATTCGTGCACAGCAAGATCAAAGAATACACTGACGGGTACGTTCGCCGTAGCATATATACCCGTCTCTAACACCCATCTCTTACAGCCCAGATCTACACGCTCCTCAAACTGCGGCCAACCTCGCAGCGCTACTCGTCGCTCCGATCAATTCCTACCAATCCGTGCTTACCTTGCTTGCCATACCCCGATATGTCCCTCTCCTCACCCAACAACTCTTTTCAACACGGCGCTCGATAGCACATAGCGTTGTTTCAAGCGTGCTCAAGAACGAAACTGTGATCGAGACGCCTGGCGACGTGGATGGCGTCCTGGACCTCTGCCACGTGCTAATAAAGGATCAGACAGACGCCATGGCTGGTTCTGGGCACAAGGACACGAAGGAGATCCGCCGACAGGGCCCTTACGCCATGGAAAAGGAGGATTTGGCGGAGGAGCAGGGCTGGGTGGCACGGATGGTACACTTGTTCAGAGCCGAGTCGTTGGACGTGCAATTCGAGGTGCGTTTTCACGGACTCGAACCGAGGACGGGGGGACGCTCACGCGCTCTGGCGGACAGTTGCTACAAACGGCGCGACGGCATTTCCAAGCAGGCGGCGAACGAATGCGATACACGTTTCCCGCGCTCATCACCTCGAGCATCAAGCTCTGTCGGCGGTACAAGAATCGTGAACACCTGGTGAGCGCCCGAGACTCGAGACTCGTCTGCCAGCGACGCGCTGACCGCCGGGACGCAGGAAGAGGACTGGGAGTCCAAGGTGACGACGATCCTCAAGTTTGCGCGCGAATGCACGTCGATCCTCGCGACCCAGGTCGACGCGCCCGCGCTTGCCCTCCGCCTCTTCCTCCTCGCCGCACAGATCGCGTCCGAGAGCGGGCCGCGCTTCCGTGACCTCGCGTATGACTTTTACGTGCAAGCGTTTTCGGTGTACGAGGACTCGATCTCGGAGAGTCGTGCGCAGTTGGCGGCGATCACGTTGATCATCGGGACGCTGCAGGGCGCCAAGGTGTTCGAGGTGGACGGGTACGATACGCTGATCACAAAGGCAGCGTTGCACGGGGCCAAGTTGTTGAAGAAGCCGCATCAAGCGACGGCAGTGCATGCTGCGAGTCACTTGTGGTGGCAAGAGTCGACGGTGGAGGAAGGCGAGAGTGAGGCAGAAGGGGAGGCGGAGCGTGGTGGAGAGGGCAAGGACGAAGGCGAGGGTGAAGGCGCCAAGGCAGTGAGTGCCTATATGCATGCTTTTCTATTGACGCTTGACCGTCCACTAGTACCCACACCAGGACAGCAAACGCGTACTCGAGTGTCTCCAGAAGTCGTTGCGCATAGCGCACTCGGCGACGGAGGAGATCGTAACGGTGCAAATTTACTGTGACACGCTCGACCAGTATCTTTATTACTTCGATCGAGGGGCGCCTGCAGTGCGTCTTTCAACTCGCTCGAGGCCCGTTTGAATGGCTAACCTCTCCTCTCCGCAGGTCGCTCCCAAATTCATCGTCTCGCTCGTCGAACTGATCACCTCGTCCATCGATACCATCACCTCGCCCGCATCGTCCACGTCGTACCTACACCCATCGCAGCGCATCGAGGGCGTCGCCTCGCCCGAGATGATCCAGCGCCACTTCCGGAACACGCTACAATACATTCACGGCAAGAAGCACGGCGAGAATCCGGGGCGCTATGACGAGGTCGAGGTCATGGGTGCGTTTTTGAAGATGGGCGTCGGGCGGTAGACCGTGGGGAGGCGGTCTGGTCGCCTTTTTTTGCTCTTTCACGCGCGAATTGGATTTGGTCGTACCCAGTGTTCTCCATACGCTCGCTCGCTCGTTCGTTCGCTGTGAATATGATACGATACTTTCTCCCTCGTACGTCCGCAGTGATCGGATAACTCAAGATAACTCGAGGCAAACGAATGATCGTGTGTTGGAGGGATAACGTGGCTATAGTATTATACAACAAGGTTTGTCTTCTCGTCTGCATAGTCTACTCTTCTCGTGGTCGTAAGAAAAGGGAAAGTAAGGTAGATCCGTACCCCACGACAAATCTAGTTCAATGTTGGGAAGAGATACGCGGTGAGCGAGGGCCGAACAGGCCTGGGCTTTCGGGGTCCAGCACGACAAGATGGGGCTCGACGGATGGCGGGAGTAAAGGATTCGCTGGGCAAACATTCGGGTATCAGTGAGCCGCAATCTACGGGGCTCATAAAAAAAACACACGTTGCCATGTGGCCCATGACTCCGCAGGTCTAGTGACAGGCGGTGGGTTCGGCGCGGGAGCGTGACGCGTTCTTCGTAGTGAGACAGCACGCCACCCCGGGCGAGGGTGTGGGCTTTCAGGCAATGGGATGCCAGCTGGGGATGGCCATACTTTGGGCGAGGAATACTCAGGTGGCCTAGCGTACGTGAGCACGCCTTCAATTGAGACGATGAACGAAGCAACGAACCATTCAGTGTCAAACTCTCCGGCTGGAGCGAATGTCGATTGCATCGTCAGAAGGAATCCAAGTTCGCTGGACTAGGATGAGATTTGCGACTCGACGGTAGATTAGGAAAGTACCCACTACTGGATATTTCGTCGTTCCTCGCGTAGCTTTCCAACTTCATTCAAGAGTATACGAATTTCATTGCTAAGAGCCTTGCTAAATTCGCTCAAGTACTGTCAGAAACTCAAGTTAAGTGTACCGTGTAGGAAGGCAAGAGAGCATCACCACGTACATCCTGCACATCAAAGGGCACCTTCTCGTTTGCTGTAGCATGGATAGCATCTAGAATCTCTTCGTTCCAAAACATGTTGTCAGCTTTTAGGCCTAAACGGATAATTATGAACAACCATATTCCTTCCATAGTTCGGGCTCTCACCGTTCAAAACGGCATAAAGTAGCTCTCTCTGCTCCGAATTTATTTTACAAAATTCTTCGAGAACATGCTCGATTTCTGAGTAACACCTTTAGTATCATGGTGTTCATCACCTGGATTACGGGGATTCGACTTACTCGGTTTCCCCTCGTCGACTCGTCTTTCCTCTTCTTGCTGCCTGGCTGCTGCCTGCCCGTCAAGTACCATTGATGCCATCCCCATTAACTCCCGCATCTGCCCATTGAATTCCTCTTTCCAGAGTAGTATCTCTGACCACTGTTGCACTATCGAAGACTTCTTCTCCCCATCCAAATTCAACGATTGGCGAATCAGGTCCGCCGGTAAGGTTTCGTCTCTCGCCACATCTGCCATCTTCAATGCATCATTGTCTCGAGAGGTTGGGATCACAGAGGGAATAGAGGTTGCAAGTGGTTCCGTCTGCCTTGGAACAACGATGGGGCCAGTAATGGATTGTGTCAGGTCATCCGATAAACGGTTGGGAATCAATGCCTGCAAGCCAGAACTGTCAATCGTTCTTCTTTGCTAACGCGAGAACAGGACTCGCCGGAAGACAGAAGGGGTGCCAGTGGAGAGTCTCACCTCTTCAATATCTTCGTTATCGTGGATACGCACGGGCGGTACAGATGCCGGAGATTGTTCGACATCAGCGTGGATGGTGGAATCTATGTGAGCAGCGATTTCTTCTGATGGTATTATTAGGCCTGGACATGGCTGTGGATCGATGGAGGCATCGCAATTGGCCGCTTCGCCAACATCTTGCACGAAAGGGGACTGAAAAGCGCTTTGGGCAGCAGGACCACCTTGATACGCGCTGGACTCGTTACCAGTCTGTTGGGTTGGCGGGCAGGCGTCTCCACGCAGAGTCTGGGCGAGCGTCTCCGTCAATGCTTCGACATGACGCAAGCGCTCGTCTCTCTCTGCGTTCTCTTGTGGCGCTGAGATTGATCGACGAAGATCATCCAGGATGCGGTTGGTCGAGGCTTGGGCTTGCCAAAGAGCATTGGTCTGTTCAAGTACCTGCGTCAACACGCCATAGATGGTGGCCATGGTAATGGGCTCGGAGGAAGGAATTGTCCCAGCGGCATCCATAAGTCGCGCAGCTGGAGCCTGAGCTCTGGAGGATGGGTGCGAGATAGGAAGCGCAGGTGAAAGATTTGAATGCGACTTTGACGAGGACTCAATCAAGAGTCCTGCTCACCGTGATTCGAAAGCCTGAGAGGGTGTTTGGGCAGGCTCTGTCAGAATACTTGACTAAGCAATGAGATGAGATGAAGGTGCTGACACTGTGACTTGGTGGAATATTATGAAGTCGTATGTACCGAGTCGGTGGACCAAACCTACTGGCGGTACTTGACCCTCGGGACCTGCCGGGCCAATCATATCAACCCCTGGCCGAATACTGGGGAGGGAACATTTTGTTTTTCGAATAAGACTTTCGCCGTGACAGAATGCCACTTGGACTGCTTCCCGTTCCGACCTTTGCAAGCCAGCTTCGAGTACAGCTCTATGAACCTTGCCAGGAACGTCAGGTCATACCTACCAGTGGTGGAATCTAGCGCCGTGTCATGATTTTGAATGCCGTGATAGGTACGCGTTCCTAGCCCTCAACGACGAGCGCCTGGTAACAACTTGGTTAGTGCCATGCCCGAGCCTCCGCCCCGCGTGTACGCAAGACATTTACTTCCGTTCGATCATGGCTATCCCCTTTGGACACCAGAGCCAGGTCACCAGTTCCTGCGCTACCGTAGCGATGGTCTCAGGATTGGTGACGTCGGCGTCATCGTTCCAGAAAACGGAAGTTTTGATGTCTTCTTCAACATCTGTCTCCCTCGCGACCATCCATTCCATCGCGTCAACGGTGTACCAGACAACTTCGTACACGTCGACCTGGATGACCTGGATGTCGCCATCTATCCAAACGCCGAGAATTCCGGTAGCGTCATCTCGACATCAGCGGCAACGGCACTGAGAACCATTGGACCGTCCGACGAGTGAGTTGTGATGTTTTTCGCAAACTAGAAAAATAAAACTGATGTCTAGGCATCTTGGAGGGCTGGCCCAACATACGAGTTCAATCTTTCCTCCAATGAAGGAGCCCTTCTCATCCTCCCAGACGGAGCTGAAAGCTACTGCCTACTCAAAAGAATGGCCTTCAGAGACGTGGCGGTCCGAAACGGAGTTGACTGGTACAATTTCGCGGAACAACGGCTTGGTCGTATTATCACTCACGACTCACTCTACCTCATTACCGGGTGCTATAAATCACACTCTTGGTCTGTTGCCGCATTTCACGAAGTCTCTTCTCAGACAGGTATAACACAATTCCCTGCGCAGTTCAAGGCAGGTCAACCGACACAGGGTGATATCTCTGCGACGTATTCCTGGGAGACTACGCGTGCCTTGCATTGGCGTGTAGGACCGCTAGGCAGTGGTCGGACTGGTTTTCCGAACCAGGCGGTCTTTATTAGTGGTTTCAAAATCGCGTTAAGGGACAGCATATTGGGCAAAAAGCGAGTGGAAGTCGAAGTAGACGCCCCACCTGGTATCCATTTAAAGCCTACCAAGCTATACGACGGTGGAAGTGGTGGCTCGAGAGCTGGAAGGATTTGGCGAAGGCTAGTCTCCAAGAGCGGCAGCGACAGCAGGGTGGAGCAAGTTGAGGCGGACTCTGTTAACGACCCGGGAACGAGCTCCGGGGTGACTGATGACTCTTCGGACAGTAAGCAAGTTACCGTCACTCATATACCAGAAACTTTGCAGGTCTGTACTAGGTACCATATTGGCAGTTTCTGCCCGTCTAATCAGGTGCCCCAGAGTTCTCATCCCTCCGATATCATCAATCGGTATTTGCTAAGCAAGGTGTGTTAGTTGTTCTTTGTGTCTACGGATTGGACCACCACATTCTTATTCAGGAACCCTCTGCTACTCTTGCGGTCACTCACGACAGTCAATGGGGCGCCCTTTTTGAAAAGGTTTGTGCTCGTCGTCTTGTTGCATTGTCACCTTGAACCTGGGGCCACCAGGGAATATTGAACTCGAAGAACCTCAGCGACGAGAGCCAGTTACAAAGCACAGTGTTCGAAAACTATCGATCAGTCGCCCAAGATGGTGGGCCCTTCGTCTTGGGCTGCTATACACATGACTCATTTTTTCAAGGTGTCGTATACTTGCGATCAATAAGGTCAGTTTTGCGAATATGCTCGAACATCGTCTGACGTGTACTTCATGCGCTCAGCGATTCTTCAATACGATTCATGGACATTGACGACGCTGTGCGTGAAGCATGGAAGGGAAATAAACTAGAGGATGCTGAAGAAATCCTATCGAGGCAAATTATCCGTCACACGAGCTCCAACTATCGAGCGTTTGGCCACCGAGCGCTTATTCGGGCACGTCTACATCATTGGGATGCCGCCTTAATGGATGCAGAAATTGTCAGTATTGACTTCTTTCGTTATCCTCTCGAGTTGATCTGGTGGCATGCAAAGTCGATTGACATCCAACCATCTGTGACCGCTCATGTGGCGAGAGGTTTTGCTTTATTTGGGCAGACAAAGTATGCCTCAGCAGTACATTCATTCAATGTCGCCCTTCGCGATTGTGATGCCCCCGACAAGGTCATCGTGTCCCTAATCAAGGTGAGAGCTACCTTATCATGTCCGGAGGTTCGTTTAGAACCCTTTCGTTGCCAGTCTATTGCCC
>JBBPTU010000333.1:0-27506 GCA_038094295.1 Tylopilus aff. beelii | reverse complement strand
ATCTTGGCCAGCTCTGGTCAGCCTGGCCAGTTTGTCCAAATAGAGGGTTACTTTGCTGATGTCGAGAGGAGCGGGGCTGTGCTGGTGGCTGGTTATGAGGGGCTGAGGTTACCGTTGTGTGAGTAGCTCAAAGCGCTGAGCTGCTGAGCAAGAATTGGGCAGCTTTAGATACCTCCCCCATTGGAGAAGGATCCTCTGGGTGAAGGTCTGGCTGAACAATCTCGAGCTGGTGATGGATCTGCTGTTCAAGGTCAGCTGGGAAACCAGATAAAAAAAACATATCTTGCTCAGTTTTGGCAAGTTTTTTGTTAGTGAGAAGGGAGTTGGACACCCGGTTAAACTTCCTTGTATACTCCCAAAGGTTATCTTGGGAGCACATCTCTTTCACCTGGTAGTCCTCAATGAGGTACTGTAGGTTGGACTGGTGGTAGATGAAAGGGACGATAATGGAGTGGAAGGATCTGAGGCCCTTTGAGTAAAACGTAATGGGGTGGAAAAAGCTCCTGGGATGAAGGGGGAACTAGCAAGAGGGGAAGGTGGAACATGAGGAACTCGGTGCCAGGCTCTTTCTGGGGTGACCAGTAAATGAAGCTCCAGGTCAGGGGAGATATTTAAATGTTCAAAGGAATCAAGAACATCGTCTAATGATTGATGAGCAGCTAACCAGGCAGACCTTCTCGGCCTAGAAGACCCCCTCGCAGTGGGCTCCAGTTGTAAGAAACAAAAGTCCAGGTGGTGTGTAAGAGCACCAAAGATATCAGACAAACAAACAAAGAATGGTGTGAACTAAGTTTAACCCAAGGGGGAGCAACTAGGTGAAGAAGGGAGACTGGAAAGTGAAGAAGGAGAGAATGTGATGAGAGAAATGAGTGGACCGGTGGAAGACCGGGTGGAAATGAACCTGACTGGCAGGGACCAGCCAATAATAGTGGACTGATAAGTAACTGGTAGTGGACCAGTAGTGGACCAGTAGTGGACTGGTAGTATGAAGGTAAACTGGTAGTAGGCCGGTTGAGATGCAGATGATGAAGGGATGCGATGGAAAGACGGAAGTATCAACAGAGACAGTAGGAGTCACATGAGACTCAGACAGCAGGACAGAGGTGCAGAAAGATGTATTAAAAATGGAAATACAAGTATTTTATAGTCTGGGTATATCCCCGACTGTCAGACCAAGAAAATAAAGATCATATGATGAAGGAAAATAACTAAGAAGGTTCCAAAGATGTGTGTAGTAAGTAGAGTAAGGAGGGTCAGAAGATGAGATTATGAAGCATATGAGATAGGGTCTCTGACGAGATCGATGGAACCAAATACTAAAGGATCATAAGGATATGAGAGATTGGGGAAGATCGAGTATGAGAGATAGGAAAGGATGAGTAATGGGATGACAGGGAATGGAGAACAAAGGAGTATCTGAGTTGTAATGAATAAACTGGTGGTACCAGTGGTCAATGGACAAGAGACTGGTAGAACCAGTTGTGAGAAACAGAGGACCAGCCAGACCAGTCAAAGAATCAGTTGACCAGTCCCTCAAGAACGCACCTGGATCAACCAGGGAGGGACCAGGCATGAAGGAGGTCTTGAGCGATGGTACAGGAGCTAGCTGTAAAGTGGGAAAAAGGGAGTTTGCAAACATAGGGGGAGGAGTCATTCCCCTACAATGTCTTGAGCTCTTCTTAAAGTGTGGTCCTCTAACATGTTGCCATATTGTGCAGCAATCATCTGTTGGGTTGCAGAGAGCCTGTGGCCATTTTCAATTGTCAAGGACCAAGGTTTCAAAGTGTTAATGAAAACAGAAAGGCTACACTACTACTTACTATTGAAGTGGACTGTTGTGTGTGATGTCTGGCAGGTATTTGTATAGACACAGCAACATATTGCTAAATTACTCCAGGTTAGTGCCTTTGTTTGAGTGATACATAAAGTTAATGATTTACTAGGAGTATGATGGTAAAATCAACTTCACCACTGACACTTGGACATTGCCCACCCACTGGGCATTTGTTGCCTTTTGTGTCCACTTGGAATACAACAGGAAGCCACTAGCAATGCCCCTGGATGTTGTTGAGGTCATGGCAGTATGTAACATCAATATGAGATAGTGTACCATTGCAATGCTAAAAATGTATTAGTCACACACAGGTTATGAGCTGGCAATGGTGTTTGCTGGCATCCTAGAGGAGTTCAGGTTAGTCAATAAGGTATATGGACAGACATCAGATGTATCCATATGAATTACTAATAGCAAGACTAGATTTTGGCCATAACATATGACAATGCCACAAATAATGACAGAATGATCAATATGCTTAGTGAGCTGGTGCCCTTGTTTATGGGGGCTGCAAGCCAGACCCAATGTTTTCTCCATATTGTTAATCTTATAGTGAAGTTGTTGTTGTGCATATTCAATGCAGAAAAGATTGATTTGAAAGAGATGGCCTTTGTTGAGGATGGAGATAACAACAACAACAATGAACTGGACAGATCAGATGAAGGCAATAGGCTCGATGATGATGACAGCAAAGAAGAAATAGTTGAAAGTGTTGAGGGTTGGATTGATGAGTTGGAAGAGCTGACTGTTGAGGAACATGAAAAGCTGGACAGGATGACATGCCCAATCAAATTAGTGCTCCATAAGCTATGAATATTTACAATAGGTACATACCTCAAGTTGTGAGTATCCTTTCAGGTCCAGAAGTTGGCAAGTAAGGTTATCTGATTGACCACAGTTGTCCTTCCAGTGTAGTGAGAAATCCTCAAGGAACTGAGAGTGAGACTGATGTACCTGCCCTGGGATGTTGCAACATGCTGGAACTTCACTTTTGACATGCTTGATCATGCTTTGCAACATTGGAGGGCAGTGGATGGTATTACACAGCTACTGTTACAATACACATCCTGTTGTTCCCTTCTCCTTTGTTTGTTGAGTAAAGAAAAATAAACGTAGAGGATGACTAGCAAGGCTTGGTATAGGAAATCCAGTTCTGTGATGGTCTTGCTTGAAGAACCTATCTTCACAGCGGAGGAGATGAGAATGCAGGTAGATTGCATAGATCAAACTGATGTACAGGGCACTATCTAAGGGTATTTATACTTTGTACTGGGAGATGGGAAAATGTAACCATAACAAGAGATATGGTAATGGGAGAGGATTAGTGTCCATGAGAAAGCCAAGACAATGACATGAGACTACTTCTCACATCTATGGGAACATAGGTTAGATAAGTGGGAATGGTTAGACTGTGTCCATATGGCAGTGTACAGGATGAAGTAAGTGCAAATAAAGATTGTGGCAAGGGCCTGCGCAAAACATAGAGAAAAGAAGGATAAAACAATCAAACCAACCATGGAGTCAATGTAGGACCTCCTTGTACATAGCAAAATGGTCTTCTATGACATCCCAGGGAAAGTCTTCTCCTGGGAGTACTTTGTTGTTGATGTAGGCCATGACGCCTTGGTAGAATCTGTTGATAACAGCTTCTTGAAGTGCAAAGTGGAGGTCCTGTTGATGGCACGCCATATCCTCCCAGACTGTAACATTACCCTCTGCTATGGGTTGAGATATCACCTCAACATCTATCTGGACCATCTAGGTCACCCTCATTCCAGAGTTTGTTATAGTCGTCCCATTTCAGGTCATTTGGAGGAATGGGATTTGGGCAGCATCACTCTGGATGACCCCGTTCTCCACAGCTTGGGCAAGAGTGAGGTTGGACCGGGCACAGATATTGTGGATGTCCTGGGGAGACAATCCCACACCTGGAGCAGGTGTACTGGGGACAGTCTTGGCACCAGTGACCAGTTGCCCCACACTTGTGGCAGTCATCACCTGGAGCTGGGTTGCAAGCTCGCTCACAGTAGGCGACAAGTTTGGGGGTGGGAGCGGCCATATTGGTGACTGAGGTGCAGGCAGTGATGTGGGCCGAGTTGGCAATGGTATAGAGGATGGGGTGGGAGAGATGGTCATCATGATAGGCCACTCCGCAGTGGGCTCAGGTTGGGTCCCAGCCGGTGTCCACTGCAGTGAAGGAGACAGTGGAGGGGGTAGGAGAGTCCAGGTGCAGGATGGAGGTGTTGTTGGAGAGTGTGGAGGGAGAAGAGGGGGAATAGGGCTCATTCTCCATGAGCATGGGTCCACTGGCCAGTGAGGTGACAGTTGCTCTAGTGGTGGAAGAGGGAGGGATGAAGTTGACCGATCTGGTAGGACGCAGGAGGGTGGAGGAGGAGGGGGTAGAGACAGGGAGCGATTTAGTCAATGTGGATAGCTTAGATACTTGTCTTTGACCAGATCTCTTACCCTGCTTGTCGAGGCCTAGAGTTCGGAGGGAGAAGGCAAGTCTTTCAGACATGTCCACTGCGGAACGAATCAGTCCAATGTATTCTCAAACTCGGACTAGGTACTCCCAGAATTCGCTGGTGGGGAGGTTAAGGAACACACAGCGCACCATGGCACATCACATTTGGAACGAAAGGGTAGTGACCAGGGACAGGTACCCACTCTCCAGCATTCCATTGTAATACCTTGGGATTGATGTCGATACAGCAAAGACCGCTGCTATCAATGAAGGCATCTCAGGTTGTCCTCCCTGCCATGAGAGGGCAATAAGGGAACACTTGAGGGTGTGAACAGCCAGGATATAGTCCATGAGAGGGCTGAGGGTCTCGTAGCCTAGGAGGGCCTGAAATTCAAGGAGGGCTGGGGGACATTCGAGGAGGATGGAACAAAGTTCCCATCTCTGTCAGGTGGTAAGGAGTTCAAGGAAGAGGGAAAAGTCTTCAGGGAGTTCACAGTCATTGGGGTCATTTGTGGGTTGTAAGAAGGGTTTTGGCCTTTTGCAGATACTCACCTTGGAGAATTGCCAATCACCTGGGATAACTCTGACCATCCACTTGGATCAGATGCTGAAAGAAACTTTATTGAAACTCAAGTTAAACTCAAACAGAAGAAAGGTTGTTTCTCAGATGAGTTTGGTCCTGACCTTTTACCAGGGATGTACTCCATGCCCATTCATGCTATATCTAAGCTGGGTACAGATAAACTTTAACTCATCACAGATTGTAGTGTGGGAACCTTTGCTCTCAACAATATGATCTTGAAGGAGGATATTGCTGGAGTTACTTTGAACAATGTCCAAGACCTTGGAGCCTCTTTGCATGCATACTAACAGGAGTGCAGAAATGAACCAATGATCATGTGAAAGGCAGATGTATCTGAAGTGTATCATCAAATGCCAATGCATCCTTTATGGCAAATTAAACAGATTGTCTCTGTTGGTCATTGTTGAATTGTCAACTGCCAAAATGTTTTTGATGGTCATGCATCCCAATGAATCTTTCACACATTCATGTCACTCATGACATGGATTGCTGTTGTCAAGCTCCTTCTCATGTTACTTAAAATCTTCATTAACAACTTATTTTCAGCACAATGGAAGGGGAAGATGCTGTTCTATAAAAGGTATCAAAAGTACTTACCATCCAACCTTACCAAGCTTCTTCTTTGAGACTTTGTTAATCTCCCCCACAAGGAGTGAAAACAAGTCTTTGGAGATGAGCTGCCAATCATTGAATTTGTGATAGACCCTAAGTGTATGAGAGTCAAAATGTCTGATGAATCTTGCCTTGCTCTCATTAATTTGGTTTAAAGTTTTTTGCATAGCAGGGAACTTGATACTCTTTGAGAGACTTTCAGCAACTTGCAGATTATCTCAACTGGACTCTCAATATTTTCCTGATGCTGCAACCTGGCCTCTCAGCCCTTTATGCCAAAACAGCTAATTTCATCCAATTTAATCCAAAAGAATGCTTCCTGAAGACTGTCACATGACAAGGTGGCTCATGTCACTTTCATTCCTCCCACCCAAGGTGAACTTTTTTACATGAGATAACTGCTTCTTCATTGGGCTGCACTATCTTTTCATGACCTTCAAACTATTGATGGTGTTGTTTTCAACACCTTTCAAGAAGCTGCACATGTAATGGATCTTTTTTCTGATGAACACAATGGCAGGTTTGCTATACAAGAAGCTGTCAACTATCATCAAATGCCCTCTCAGCTGCATTTTCTTTTCTACCTTGTCATCTTAGATAGCTATCCTGCTTTTCCTCTTTGAAATGAATTTTGTACACATTTGAGTGTAGATATCTCATCATATGAGCTTAGGAAATCTTGAACTTGCTTGTGACCTTATTTTGGACAATGTTACTTCCTATCTGGCCCACTTGGGTAGAAAACCTGCAGACTTTGGATTACCGAGCCCTTCACATTGCACCAGGGAACTAATAGAGGAACTCAACTTCCTGATCATTAACCACAATCAACTCTATACTGATAGTGCTGAGATATATTGACACTTAAATGGGAAGCAACAGACTGCATTTGAGATCATCATTAAGGCCTTTCAAACTTGAAATAATAAAATGTTCTTTGTTGAAGAAAGACCTGGCCAGGGTAAAACTTTCTTCATATAAATGTGGTTGTACTGCTCACCATCTCTTTGATATCTCTATCACTGATGATCACTGAGACATTTATTTCCTCAGATCCCCTTTTTCATCTTATGCAGACCTTATCTGGGAAGCAGATGCTGTTATATGGGATGAACTATCTATGGCCAACAGAGAAAATTGGGAGTGTGTCAATCAGCTTTTGTGCTTGCTTGCAGGTTCATTTAACAAACTGTTTGAAGGAAAAATGTTCTTAGAGACTGGCAATTTTCATTAGATTGCACCAGTTGTAAAAGGTGGAGGGGAAAGTACTGCTCTTGCTGCTTCTGTTAAATCCTCACCTCTTTGATGCCATGTACACCTTCTCACTCTTACAATCCCTATTCAGACCATTGCCAACCCTGCTTCCACTTGCTTCATTGATAATCTAGGTGAAGATCATGCAAACCCTATCTTCTCTTTTAGCTCATTTCAAATCTATAATTGTTAAAGTGCTTATTGCAAATGTGGCTTGCTTAAAATCTCTTCAATTTCTCTGGATTTGTGCCCATCAAAGAGCTTTATGTTTCTGCTAAATGCTAAAAATCACAAAAGGAAATGAATGATAGGTGTGAAAACAATAATCATAGTACTGCAATGCCTCTTGTTATTTGCCTTTAGCTAGAGCAGAGCTGCATAAATAATGCAATACTGAACTTGAAAGGTAGACTTGAGCTAGTTCTTTTGAAAGTTTCTTCCAACCAATGAGTGTTACAGCCAATACAGACACCAGAGAATAAGATTCTTGTGGTAACAATTGTTCTTCTAACATCTTCTGAAGACAACAGACTTCATGTTAATCTGCTATATCATGTTGGAGATGATCAGGATTGGAGATGTGTCCATTAAATGGATAATGTTTGACCATAGTGTGACCCACCCATTTCAAAAGATCTCAGTCAATCTCATCACCAACCTTTTGCCCTCAGGCTCCATCAACTCTGTCATGGTCATGGTCAACCATGGCCTTATGAATGGGGTGATTTTCATCCCTTGCACCAAATAGGCATCCACTGCCAACATCATGACATTGTTCTTCAAGCATGTCTTTCCCCATTATGGCCTCCATGACAAATGCATCTTGGACTGAGGGGTACATTTTATGTTAGCCTTTGCCAAGGAGTTGGCCCACCTTCTCAACTATGATGTTGCCCTTTCCACTGCATATCACCCTCAGACTGATAGAGAAATAGAGCAAGTAAACCAGGAACTGGAGATATACCTACAGATATTCTGTGATAACTCCCCCATGACCTGGAGCAAGCTGCTTCCTATGGCAAAATTCTCCCAAAACTCTGCAGTATATTTGGTTACTAATGTGTCCCTGCTCTCCCTGATGATGGAATACAAATCCCAAGCATATCCACCCCTGCTAAAGACCACCTTCCTCCCCACTCTTGAAGAATGCTTAGCCCTTCTAGATAAAGCTCACCTAGAAGCCCTTGCCACACACCAAAAGGCCCAACTTAAAGTTATATAAATTGCCGGGATATGAAAAACAAGACTGAGAAACTGCAGACTCAGAATAGTAATATATGAACACAGAGAAAGAATTAGAATACAATACTACATAGTTATAAAAATTGACTGTGATTGATTTTGTCCCAACAAATTCAAGAAGAAAAAAAGCCCTTTCCTGGTGTTTACACCTCAGCAAATGTAAACAAGGTTACTGCTGATAAAGTTCAACCTTTTATCTAGTAGTAGATGGCAGACAGAATCATATCTCAACATATGAGTGTCCATACCCATTCCTGCTGTTTAGAGCTGCTTAGATTATACATAATATGATTCATTGTGGGTATGGCTATACATTCAAAAGTAGTAATATGTCACCAGCAGGGGGGACCTGCCAACCCTGCCCTGCCCACTGCCCTGTCTACTCATGATTCTGCTGACTTTGGTCCCTTCAAAATGGTTAGTCTTTGCTCCAGACTAGTATAGCATGCCAGAAGAAAGTGTCTTAAGGTCCCATTTATTGTCACATACCTGTAGAATGAGTGTCATGATAATGAAACAAATGCTGATGTAACAATGATGCAAATGTACCAGTTTTTCAGCTTCCTTCTCATATGTCTACCAAGATTAAAACACTAAGTATAGGTCCAAGCATCAAGAAAAAAACTTGTACCATGCACCAATCCACACTCAGTGTGCTCTCAAAGTACTGATTGAATTCCAAGGCATTTCTGTACTTGACCTGTTTGATCTGGCAGTGTACACAGAGAATGCTAGAGGGAGCAAAATGAGCAAAAAGCAGTGGTATTACTTTTGTACATATCATCCACCAGGAGTACTCCCTTGATGCATCTTGGTTTTGGTATTTGGTGATGCTTTTGATGGCTTTCCCTGCAATTGCCACCCAGTGCTTGATGAGTGGTTTTGGCTTGATGGCAGAGCCTGCTGGCAATTGAGCTAGGTGAGCCAGATGATCAAATGGCTGCACTAGGTGACAACTAAAGACCTAGGGAAGGAGCTGTAAATGGCCAGGACTAGTGCTTCAGTGAGATAGGTCAGGTATAGGACTAGAGGCCTAGGTGAGTAAATCAGGTCAGGAGACAATTAGGGCAAAGTGCAGCACAAGATTGGTATGAACCATATCAGATCCAGTTGGAGAGGCTCTAGAGGTGATGAGACTGAACACTTGGACAACACAGTTATGCTGAGTTGTGATAGAGTACCTTCAGGTGGCTTTCAGTTGAGGGAGATCAAGGAACATACTAGACAGATGGAGATGACACCCAAGGTGACTGAATAAGTTGGCATGGATAGCAAAAGCACTTGACAAGTGATATACATGAATCATTCACCACATTGTTGAGGAGAAATCAAGTTCTGTGTGACAGTAGCAAATGAGCATTTGTGCTTCAATTTTGGTGGTGGCTAACATTGTCATCACTAGTGGAGGGACTCAATAGGAGGCTGAACATGCCAAGTTGTGCCCATGCAATTCAATAGGTCCACTGTTTTGCCAGTGTATGCTATATTGCTGTTGTTGTAGTATCACTATGTGTGCTATATGCTGTACTATATGTAGTATGTATGGTGTCAAGTCATGCATGCAACATTATGCATTATGGACAATATCAGTGTGTACAACACTTTAGCATATGAGAGCAGATTACCTCATACAGAGATCAGCTATAGTCATTTATTGTATAATACTGGCAGACCCAGTTTTCACTGGGCTTGAAACTTGATCAATAAACAAGTTCATGATGCTATTGTCTTGCAGCTCTCCTGCCATTATTTGTCAACACTATTACCCACTTATTTTTGAAGGTGGGTTTCATACCAGCAACATATCTATCATACACTATGTTCCCTTTGGCCACATAACAGGTCTCTTCTGTAGTGTCTCTAAGAAGTAGTTTTTCCATTCTCACCATGAGAGGGAGTTGACAAATACTTCAATCAGATTACCCCAACTCATTTCCATGTGAGAACCACCCTTATGTTGCATGTGGCACAAAACAATAATCTTGCACACAAAGTAATGAGTTGTCACATTGCAAGATTCACAAAGTTTTATGAGCTGTTGAACTTTGTGGTGGGAAGCTGGGAAGATTAGAATCTGCATTATAGACCTAAAGTTCCATGCCTTCTCCTACTGGAGGCACTCTCTTATCAATTCTTTGGCAAGTCAGACACATCATCTTACCAATGTTTGGGGAAGTAATGGCACAACTTGATTGCATCTAACACCAGTGTTGGGGCCATGGACTTATCTCTGTTGAGCTTCAGGCAGCTTCTTTTACTCTCTATCCATTTGTCTCCTTAACTTCATACAGATGCCTGACTCTTCTGAGAAAGGCATAGGAAAATGATATTTTGATATGTAGTTATGTAGATATCCTGGATTGCTTCTCCCATATCAGGCTTGCCCCACAAGTGCATGAGTAACTAAAAGTAAAAAAGCAGCTCATTAATCAAAAACCCATCCTATTCTGCAAGCTGGTGGCAAGCCAAATATTATACTAGAAAGTGTAATTAGATTGCTTAATCCTCCATTTTCATTGTTGTTGGGACTACCATCTTATTGGTGCCTTCCCAACCCAGTCAAAAAGAGTATTTTTGCATCTTGAATCATGCCTCCAGCTGAAGATATTTTTTGTATCACAAATTGTGAGAGCAGAATGCTGTGTTAGAGAGAATGATCAGCCAAGATGATCTAGTGTATAAGCCAAAGCAAATGTACTTGCCAAATTACCATTTGCTGATTTCTTCACAGGCTCAAACTATTGGATGATGCTTCTTCTCACATGACTGCCATACTCCTGGCATGAAGCTGGAGGAAGTGATGGTATATTTGGATAAGAACAATACTCTGCTTGTTTCTTGAGTGTCATCCAAGACCGTCTTTAGACTGGAGTTGCAATATAAAGTATGTCACAAAGGAAATCAAATACAGAAAATTCAAATGTGTACTTCATGTTCCAAAAGGCACCATGGTGAGTGCTTGTCAGTGCTTGCATTGACCCACCCTTCTTGCTGCTGGACAGAACTAATATTTTCTTGTAAACAAGTACAATATTGTCAGCTATGAATGATTATCTGCTTGTGATTTCATGGCTGATGGTGCCACCTGCAGTAGCAAGCTGTATAGCTCCATTTATGTAGATTCAAAAGCCTCAAAGTTCTGGCAGGTAGCTAGTTCTTTTTTGATTTATTGCATGCCATCAATGAACATGACAAACAGTAGGAATCTATCCCAACTTTTCCCAGTCATTCTAGGCCATTGTGACGCTTCTACCCATACAGAACAGTATTACACTTGTAGTGTTATGTTCGCACCGTGGTGCACCTGTTTACATTTGTTGTTGCTAAGGTGTACTTACTTCCAGAGCCCACATTGTTTCCTCTTTGGTTACTCACTGTGGACTTCAGGTCTGTATCATCATCATTTACCACACTCTAATACATTGGTTACTCACAGTGGACTCCAGTCCTAGCCCCTAGAAGTGTCCTGAGTCATCCTATCAAGTGGCTAGTCCGCTCCATTCCATTTTTGTCTTTTATCAAGGAGGAGTGGAAGCAATTTTCCAGTTGATCTCTCTATCAAGGCAGGTTATGTCCCAAACATTCGGCTGATTGTCAAGGCAAATGATGGGTGGGCATATTCAGAGGTCTAAGCCAGGAAAATTGGTCATATCCAAGGTTGGCAAGCCAGTAGGCAAGCCAAAAAAACAGCTCCCCAGGGATTGGCTTTGAGTGTCATCAGAATTACCCAGGAGTAGTCAGTAGTGTATAATATTATATCTACACTATGTGATGCCCATTTCTAGCATGACTCCTAGTACAACAGCCCTGCCAAACTCTTCAACCTTGGCGAAAATTCCATCATGTGACTCAGGTTAATCAAACAGTCTGGGACTGTGGGGGAGCAAAGGCATGGGAATCCTGGATTTGACAAATCTCCCCTGAGTCAAAAACAAGGGACTGAAGTGGATAACTATTGATTGGTGCATCAATGATTGCACATCTGATTTCTTTACAATAGAGCATATTCAGAACTCCTGAATTTATCTGCAATGAATTCAAGAACACTCTCTTTCCCCAATGCAATTTCAGAAGATGACACAAACCTCATCTAAGAATTTGCTCCAATACACAACTCAGGAGAATGCTCAAGAATAGTGTGGCAGTCACACACCAATCATAGATACAAAGTGATCACATGCATGAGATTCCTGGGCAGTATAAGTTGCTTACTTAGACGTTAATAAAACTTGGTTCTGATTGGTTCAATCATATATTAAGAGGACTATTAATCTATCATAGTTGGTGAACTGCCTAATCTGATTATTCCTATAAACATTATGAAGGAGGAAACCACTCTTTGAGTTCCCAGATCCATAACCTCCACCTCCTTCATGTAAGTCTCAAATCCGACTCTCAATATTCCATGCAATCTCTTGTGGCTGTGGCAACTTCATGCAGAAGTCACTCACAAACATCTCACCCACCTCCTTTTAAGACAATCTGTTCATTGAAGATTGAATATGACTAGAACAAGAGATGAGAGGTGCACCACTTGTATAAATAGGTTTCCTTGCACTGAGTTTCCCAGTCAGTTACAGACTTCATCCATCCCTGACATTCCACCTTGAGTTGTCCAAGATACTCCTTCTCATGCTCAAAAATACCCATATGAAAGGGTAGATTGAAAGCTTTTATTAACCCAGGGAAGAAATTGCTCAGTCTCCTTGGCAAAAGAGATGTTTCAGATACCATCCACAAGTAATGGATGTAGTGCTATATCACAACATGCATCTAATTAGAAATGTAGGCAACTGGCAAGTGCTGTAGTTCCATTTACAAGCTTAAGAAGACTCTGAACAAGCATAATGTACTCCCTCCATACCCTATCTTTCTTGTCTAAGAACTGATGCAGGACAAGAACTTTGTTCACTATAAGCAGCATTCATGATGTCCAAGTCTTCTGTATGACAATGGGTCTTTTCATGCTCATGATATAATTGCCATTCATGGCTTATTGAAGTCAATGGATGCCATTGCTTCCTTCAGACAGTCCATGTTGCAAAAGTTCCCATTTATATGGGGAAACTGATGTCTGGTGCTTGGTGATGAACCTGAATTAACAGTGCTGTAACATGAATGGTGTGCTGTGAATGGCATTGAAAAGATGAAGCATTTATAATTCACCACAGTAATGGAAGTACTTTGTTTCTGGAGCTGCAACACTCAGAAATCACAATCATTGAAAGGCTGTGCTTTAATACAGTCCAGCAAAATTGTATCCTTGCCATAATGTCCCCACTAGCTAGAAAACTTGAAGAGGCAATGGGCTCAAATGTACCCATCTCAATATCCATCTAGAATGTGCATTTTGGGTGCCCTCAAGCTCTTCTAAATATAACAGTAGATGTCAGGTTTGCTCCTTCAGAGCTTTGTTTTCCCATGTCAAGGTCTTATTGTCCTGCTTCAAGGCCTCATTGTCCCACTTCAGAGCCTTGACTTGGTCCTTCAAGGCTTTGTTGTCCTTCTCAACCCAGCAGTAATTGTTGAGCCCTTCTACAATCTCTTCTTATCAAAGTCAGCCATCTCTTGTTGCAGCTGGCATAGGATGTCCCTCAGTACAATAATAGGGTTGTGATTTTTGTAAGCATTCTTGAAGTTCAACAGAGGTCTCTGCAGCATGAATGGAATCTGGATTGAAATATTAGCTGAAACACCCTTCCTGTCTGGTGGTGCTGGGATTAGAGCAAGGAGGGTGGGCTAGTATGTCTCTGACATTGGTCAAGTGTCATCATTACAGGGAATGAACCTGCTAGTATCTCAGTGGCAAAGAATCAGTCATTATGAGAGTATTCAAATAAAACCAGGCTGAATAATCATCAGAGACAACCACAATTGACTTTAATTCTGGATGGATGACATTGCTCTAGTGAACAT
This sequence comes from Tylopilus aff. beelii, assembly GCA_038094295.1. Taxonomy (NCBI): domain Eukaryota; kingdom Fungi; phylum Basidiomycota; class Agaricomycetes; order Boletales; family Boletaceae; genus Tylopilus; species Tylopilus aff. beelii. The sequence goes on along the minus strand of JBBPTU010000333.1, from coordinate 13,601 downwards.
CCCAAAGACTTTCAAGCTTTTTTTGTACAGTATTGTTTATGTGCATGCTCACAGACATTTGCTGGGGTCACTCGCCCCTTGCTAGAAAGTGAGCACTCCAGAGGTAGAGGAGCATTCTATGAAGTGATACATGATAGCAAGAGGTTAAGAAGCATGTGATGAGGGCAATCCCTGGGTAGCTTTTTGGCTCGCCTACTGGCTTGCCAACCCTGGGCATGACTAATTTTCCTGAGGTGCAACATTTTGGTGTTAGGTGACACCAAATAGATCACAGCTGTGGGCATGTATTGTATCCATTTTCACAGTTTGCACATTGACTGACTGGAGGAAAAACAAATGAAGTGTATTATGGGCACAATATAACTAGAACACAGACAGACTAGGAATACAAAGGGTTCTGCATAAGTATACCTGTAGGTACTGAATGATAAAAGGTGAAAATGGAAGAGAGCGGGCTAGCCACTTGATAGGACGATTCAGGATGCTTGTAGGGGCTAGGACTGGAGTCCATAGTGAGTAACCAAAGAGGAAACAATGTGGGCTCTAGAAGTAAATATGCCTCAGCAACAACAAATGTAAACAGGTGCGCCACAACACTACAAGTGTGTGTTCTATATGGATAGAAGCGTCACGATGGCCTGGAATGACTGGGAAAAGTTGGGAATAGGTAAGGTAAATATGGGGAACTGAATGGAAATTAGGAAGTTATTAGAGCAATGTAAAGCTAATGAGAGTGTAATCACCAACTCTAACACATCCCCCTGATTGCGCAGCTCTGCAAGTCAATCGCTCCCCCATAATCAGCCAAGTCCCAGCATCTGACAGAATCCTTGCACTTTCACTTGAGGCAGTCATTTCGTCAATAAATCAGCAGTCATCTGATTAGTTGGCAGGAATATTGGAAATATCAGCTGCTTTTGAACAGCATCTCAAACCTAGGCAGAACCAGCAAAAGTCCAGTTGCTTCATCCATCCATGGTGTTCTGGATGTGTTGCTAGCTGGATTGCAAACTGGTTATCCATATGCAGCTGGGAGGTCATTGGAAGTAGTTTTATTGACATGCAGTGCTGTCTTCACACTTCCGGACCTATCTTTGGTGAGGATAATACAGGTGTTAAATTCATTGAAGGTGATTTCCTGGTCCAGGAATTTAAGCATTTACTTAGTTACCTCTGGGTGGCATATGGTTAGTACCTTTATGTACAATCTGTGGTTGTCTAATACTCAGTCAGTTCTGATTTACAATTATACCTCCAAACATCCTGCTTTGAATGGTGATGCAATGTATAACAATGAGCTTCCTGAAAGTTCTTTGGCACTCGTTGTCTATACTGTAAATGCCTTTTTTCAGAAAACTGATTCCCTGCGAAAATTGGATATGCCTGTATTGTACTCAATAGGATCCAGGCTGACGTTTTTGTATTCCACTCAAAAAGCATATAATAACAAATTTCCTCCTGCTGTAGTATGATCTTGTCTGACAAGGTATGCATGCTTCTTTGACTGATGATGGCAGATACAGTGGCTCAAAAAAGTGTCCCAATGTTGGGCCATTTTGGAGTAATTGATTGATTGCAAGAGATGAAGAACAAACAAGACCAAACAATTGCAGCATGGAAGGAAGCACTTACCATTGGCATTCTAACACCGCTTGAATCATGTGATTTGGTTGTCATGCCACCAAGATATGGCTATGTTAAAATGACATGTCATTGGGACACTTATTTGAGCATCATATTGTCATTCATTATTTAGTAAATAACATAAGATTTTGATAGCTTCTGATGGATGTGATGTACTGCCCCTGGTTACTTATGTAAATGACATAATTCTCAGATGTATAAATGGGCCATATTCTACCTAGCCAAATTAACATCATCATGAAACCCATTCCTACCTCTATTAAAGCCAATATCCTCTCTCTTTCTGAATCTGGCCTCTCCATTCGTCAGATCTCCTCTCAAACTGGTCTGGGCAAGTCTACTGTGGCCAGAGTTATCAAGGAACTCCTTCCAGAAAAGGAGAACCTCAAGCTAGGACGTCCTTCTAAGCTTTCCCCCACTGATAAAAGGAGGATTGTCTCCAGCATTCTCACTGGGAAGGCTGAAAATGCTGTTCAAGCTACCCATCTGATTAATTCTGCCCTGCCCTCTCCTATCTCTTCTCAAACTGTTCGGAATGTGCTCAAGGCTGCTTCCTTGAAGGCTGTAGTCAAGAAGAAGAAGCCTTTCCTGACTGTGAGACATAGGAAACAGAGGGTAGCCTTTGCTCTCAAGTATCAAAACTGGACTGTAGAGGACTGGACCAGGGTTATTTGATCAGATGAGACCAAAGTTAACAAGATTAGATCAGATGGAAGGAAATATGTGTGGAAAATGTCAGGTGAGCCTTTGCAGGATAGAGAGATTCAAGGAACAGTGAAGTTTGGAGGAGGTTCTTTGATGGTCTGGGGATGTATGGGCTGGAATGTGGTGGGTATTTTGGCAGAGGTGGAGGGCAATATGGATGCTGTGCAGTATATCTCCATTTTGGAAAGCTGTCTGCTTCCGAGCATGGAGTATTCTGGCATTCCTGAGGAGAGTATTATCTTTCAACAAGATAATGACCCCAAGCATTACTCTAGAAATGCTCAGGATTGGTTTGAATCTCATGGGATTGAGATTCTAGATTGGCCAGCATAGTCTCCAGACCTTAGTCCTATTGAGCATCTCTGGCAAATCCTAAAGAAAAAGCTCAATAGCTACCCAAGGCCAGCAAGAGGAGTATGGGAACTTTGAAAGAGGATTGTAGTGGAGTGGGGTAAGATTGAGGTTGAGGAGTGTCAGAAATTGATTGAAAGCATGCCTAGGATAATAGAGGAAGTGATCAAAGCCAAAGGAGGGCACATTAAGTACTAAATGTCTAGAATTGGAATGATGCTCAAATAAGTGTCCCAATGACATGTCATTTTAACATAGCCATATCTTGGTGGCATGACGACCAAATCACATAATCCAAGCGGTGTTAGAATGCCAATAGTAAGTACTTCCTTCCATGCTGCAATTGTTTGGTCTTGTTTGGTCCTCATCTCTCGCACAATTACTCCAAAATGGCCCAACATTGGGACACTTTTTTGAGCCACTGTAAAAAGCATATCTGTGCATACTGAGTCCAATACTCCTCTTTCCCTATTCTCTGAGCTGCTCAAATTATGCCAGGTATGTCTAGAAATGATTTTATTTGAGTATATTATACATCCAAAATAGTAATGCACCAGGATGCTTTTCTTCTGCCCCTTTGCCTCACCCTGCCCCCTTTAATCCTGCCAGTTCTGATTTGCCCTCCATGCCCAGTCATTGCAAACTAATCTACTAGGACCTTTCACAATCCAGACAAACCCAGTGAGCAACCTGAGAACAAGAAGAAGCATTGATTGATAAGGTGTGTATACCACTGGGAGCACTGAAGTGGACGTGTTGGGAGTGTTGAGAAGCATCAAGGTTGCAATTGGATCAGTGTCAAACCTGTCAAATAGGTCTGAACACATCCTAGTACATTTGAAGCAAGCAGACAAAGAAAGTGCACCTAGGCGAGCTCAGCTCAAGCTGGATGACCTGGAAGTTGAAGTGATCATATTGAGATCATCTGGATATGTTGAGGACAATGCAAAGCAGCCAAGGAAGCGACAGAATGCATTAGTATAGCCTCAAGGATCATCACACCAAAGGGTGTGGAAGTATTCACTCACTAGCAGAAGGCTCAACAGAGCCAGATGAGCTAGGTGGCCGAATGGCTACACCAGGCAGCTACTATGAACACCTACAAGGCACTTTGATGGGACAAATATGCCAGGTCAAGGTGGTGAACTGAGTCAGAAGGTGAGAAGCACAGCACCAGACTGGTTCAGATTCAATGAGAGAGGCCCTAGAGATGATAAGACTGAGAGCTGGTATAGAGTAGTAAAATGTCTTGGAGCTGGGTGGGTTGTTTCATATGGTGCCTCAGATCATAGATGAAGTTTGCTGTTTGCTCATGTGAATTTGTAGCCACTGTCTACCAAGTGTTGAACGTGTTAGATTTGGTAAGTGCACTCTCATCTTCATTGCTCCAATTGCTTTCTAACCATTCCCATTCGATTTCCCATGTTCACATTACCTATTCCCAACATTTCCCGGTCATTCTAGGCCATTGTGACGCTTCTACCCGTACAGAACATACACTTGTAGTGTTGTGTTCGCATTGTGGCGCACCTGTTAACATTTGTTGTAGCTGAGGCGTACTTACTCCTGGAGCCCACATTCTGTTTGGTTACTCACTGTGGACTGCAGGTCTGTATCATCGTTTACCAGTCTCTAATACATCGGTTACTCACTATGGACTCCAGTCCTAGCCCTTAGCAGCATCCTGAGTCGTCCTATCTATCAAGTGGCTAGTCCGCTCACTTCCATTTTCGCCTTTTATCAGAACATAATCAACAGCAAAAACTATGAAATCAATCTGGTGGCTCCCACCAACAACAACTCAAGTGAGTCCTCGTTTGTGGAAAAGAAGTCCTGGATTTTTGGGATGATTAGCAAAGATGCACCCCTGGGAATCCCTCACATTCTCTGATTTGGTCAAGAATCGAACATTGATATTCTCCGCCTCAATCTGCAGTTCTATATAGATGTTTTATCTATATTCACACTGATTCACTGAATGATGTACAGCTTTCTAGCATTCCTGCCTGTGTGTGCTGTGCAACCCACTGGTGTGTTAGTATATTGTGATGAGATGAGTATACTGTACTGTAGTATGCATGGCATCAAGTTATATACACAAATGGGTGATATCAGTGTAGTGAGTCCACAGTACAACATTTTAGCATGAGAGGAGATTTCCTCATACAGAAATCACCTACAGTCATTAACTGTACAATATGGGCAGACCCAGTTTTCACTGGGACTGGTGGGTCAATGAACATCCTAGGATTTAAAATCCATTTGGTTGCTTTGCTTGTTATCGTTATCTAGTTTATCCTATGCAGTACTGGTGAACTTTCTCACTATTCTCGACTGATTTTGTGACCATAAGTGTCACTTTCACTGTGTCACTTGTCACTTTGTTTCCCATCACACTCTTGTATTAAAGTACTGGCAATGGTAGTTTCAATTGTGCTACAGCCACTTATAAAACTAGTCTTCTTTACACTTGTTGATCATCTCCTGTATCCGCTTTGTTGTATGGGGTATGTATAAGTGTGGAAGATCCAACTTATGTTCTACCTTTGAACAGACTATCAGAGCGTTCTTACTCTAAGTGACTCTATTTGTCTCCTGTTTTATCGGACTACCTTTCTTTCACCACATTCTGGACACAATCTTGTCACCACTGCAGATGAATATCCTTCATAGTAAAGTCCTAGATGTTATGCATAGATGCAGAATTGTTGACCACTTGCATAGTTTATATTGAAGCAAGGAAGTTGATGCTTCCTGTCTTAGTGAAGTTCCTTCCTTGATTGTTGTATGTTTCCTTTGTTCATACTATGCTTGAGATCTGTGTCATTTTGGTTCTTTTTTATCACTACTTATCCCACCAAAAATAAGCTCTCAGAATCACCTATTGTAGGTCTAGGATATGCTCTGCGACCAGATGGCACATACAGTGCACTGATCGGCAATGTCCCTCAACTTCAGAACATGCACAGCAGCACCCTGAGATCTTCACTGTGTCTCAACTGTCACTACAACCTGGCCTTTGACTGCAGTCCATATGTATCTAGGTATATTTTCCCCTCCAGTATGGTGTGTGTTTCATCTTCTTACAGGTTTTGTAAGAGCACTTTCGACAGCTTGGGGATCTTCTTTCAGCCTCAGACCTGCAACCAACGTAGAGAAGATATATGAGAATGTTACATACTCTAACAACTCAAGATCATTGCAACAGCGCATTTCACCACCTAGATGATTGTTAATAGAAGCGACCAGCATCCCATTGAAGCCACATTTCTAACAAAAGGCCCTGGATGTGTTCACCTATCAGAAGGTAACTATATCCATCCTGTCATGTCTGCCATGGTATCTGCCACTGTCTCCATTGATCTGGTGACCTGAGTCACCACTAGTGGGTTTGTCTTGGGGTCTCTTGACTTACTCAGATTACCCTGAGGAGCCCACAGCACATTTGTCAAAATGCTCAACTTGCTGGCGGACAGCCTGCTGGGTGCTGCATCCAACACTGTTTGGGAGTTCAGGACCTGTTTCTGGTGAGTTCAAATGGCAGCTATTATAGGTAGGCTATAGAGAATGGAAGGCCAAGAAGGAGCTTCTGAACCATATAGGTGTTTTTTTACCATCTCAGATTCATAGTCAGTCAGTCAGTGTATTGGACAATGGTATGCCATCAAGCCTTTATTCTCTCTGCTGTCTATTTTCGCTTATCCTCCCAAGGGACCCAGGCACCCCACCATCTCAGTTGTTGTCACTGTATCATATATCACACCATCAAAAAGACAGAAGGCCTTATCTAGTGCCACATATGTGAACTACTCTACCAGATCCATGGGGATCTTGATGGCTCCTGTCTCTATCAAGCAGTGTCATACTTCAGCAAAATCATGCACCAGCTTCACTCCATTAACATCACCAGTGATAGTGGCCTGGGCTGGCCAGTATAACCATTTCTTCACGCTTTCCCACTATGTAACATATGCAACACTAGTGAGTTAATAATTATGTTCAGTTTTACATAAGTACTTCACCATTATTGAACAAATGATCTTCCTCTGTTCAAGGGTGTTCTGGAAGCTATGGTGTGCATCCAGTCCTATCTCATTTATTATTCTGGTTAAGCTGAGAATAGTTAGTGTCTCTCACTGTGGCAAGGAAGGAGGACTTCATGTTGTCAAATAGCCATTATGCACTCATGAAGCTTCAATCTTGTCCATTGATAGTATGATGATCATGAGAGAATCCAACTGCCCTACCTAAAGCATCCCATCCATGATCAGATTTGTCACAATGAATCTGTGGTGGCTGATGAGGATACCCTTGTCCCTGACATCATTCTGGGATTTTCTACAACAAAATGATGCTTCAGACTCCGTCTATCCCATCATGTGCCTGATTGCATTTTCACAAACATGGCAAGGATGGGGAAATGGATTCTGGCAAAGGTACTCCTTCCCTCTCTTTGAATGGCCATCATAATCAATATGAATGAAAATCCATCCCACCAAAGCCCAGCATCATCAATTGTTTGCAAAAAGCCTCTCATAGTTGCTGGACACTAATCATCGATGGTGCTCAATTAAAGATGTAACTTACCCTGTGTGTGGAGCAAGCCTTTACATGGTCAGTGAGCTGGAAGATATTCCAACTAAGTTCATCTTTGCAATACTAACATGCTTCAAGTCATGACTGATAATGGCAAATGGGATAAACAGGGTAAAGCCTGTTTTCAAGCTAGCTAGTTCCAGTGCTACTGATGCAGCTCCTTCTAACTACTGGGATAGTGACAGTAAGGAAAAAAGGCTTTAATGTCAGTGGTGACAAGGAAGACCATTTTCTAAGAGCCTGCAGTGCTTGCTGCTGACTACATTCATTTCTGATGGCCCAAACATCACAATTCTTTCATAAGTCCAACAGTGAAGGAAGCTACTCCTTATATTGTGTGCCAGTGAGTTAGTTGTTGTGTACATAACACTCTTCTAATTGGCAATGTCTTCTTCTACCCCTCAGATGCTTCACCAGGCCCTTTCTGTATCAAACACACTGATTTGATCGCTACCCCCTTGTCATTTGATGTTAAAGTTGGTGGTTATGCTCTCATTCACTCTCCATTGCTCTAATGGCTTCCTATCCATTCCAATTTTATTTTCCATGGTCACTTTACCTATTCCTCACTTTTCCCGGTCATACTAGGCCATTCTGATGCTGCTACCCATACAGAACACACACACTTGTAGTGTTGTGTTCCCATTGTGGCACACCTGTTTACATTCATGCTTGCTGTGGTGTCTTACTCCTGAAGTTCACATTGTTTTTCCCTTTTAGTTACTCACTGTGGATTCCAGGTCTGTGTCATCGTTTACCACTCTCTCATACAGGTTGGTTGCTCACTATGGACTCCAGTCCTAGCCTCTAGAAGTGTCCTATCACAATTCTACGCTTGTCAGATCATGCCAGAGTGACACACAAAGTATGTCTAAGTGGTTTTACGCCTCTAGTTTTGGATCCACTTACTTCCCTTGCAATAGATTCCCTATATTACTCTTGATAATATGGAGAACAACAATGCTGGAATTTGAGAGTTGTCAAAGCTACTCACATCCTCACCCTTTGCTTGAGCCATGTTGTTGATTGACACCTGGATGCTGATTTTGCATTTATCAGTGAGGGCTGGGTTAATGCCCTTGATCTAACCACACCTGTCAACAAAGATGCTTATGTTAATGCTCTTTAACAAGATCTGGTCATTCTTGGCCATGATATCATTCATGGCATATGTGCTTCAAGTCTCTCTCCATCACAAGCATTTGACAATATGATTGAATCAGCTCCGGAAATGAGATCAAGTGGTTTACTACTGATGAGCAGGGCAATGCAACAATACTTCCTGTCCTCAAGCACCTCAGAGATGTGTGGGCATGCTACTAATTGATAAAAGGTGAAAATGGAAGAGAGCAGACTATCCACTTGATAGGACGACTCAGGACGGTTCTAGGGGCTAGGACTAGAGTCCACAGTGAGTAACCAATGTATTAGAGAGTGGTAAACGAAGATACAGACCTGGAGTCCAGAGTGAGTAACCAAAGAGGAAACAATGTGGGCTCCAGGAGTAAGTACGCCTCAGCTACAACAAATGTAAACAGGTGCGCCACAATGTGAACACAACACAAGTGTGTGTTCTGTATGGGTAGAAGCGTCACAGTGGCCTAGAATGACCAGGAAATGTTGGGAATAGGTAAAGTGAACATGGGGAATCGGATGGGAATGGTTAGGAAGCAATTGGAGCAATGAAGAGACAATGAGAGCATAATCACCAAATCTAACAACTAATATCTTTTGTAGGCACCGTCATGTCAAGACATTGCTGAGTACTCCCCTCCACCGTAATGAAATGCATTGTTGTGTGCTGGATGGAGGATTTGAATGTTATCAATGATCTAATAAAATTTCCATTGGCCTACATACATCCCTTACACTGTGCAGCAATTGATGTCAAGTGAAAGCCTCCCCTGCTATTATATGCGATACCTTCACAAGAGGAGGTTAGCAGGGCGAAAAGGATAGTCTCAAAGCTTGGACTTCACCTAATGCTTGCTCAGACATTAATCCTAGATGAACGACTGTCAAGCACTGAACAGTGACATGAATGCAGAATGCTAGGGCCTACCTCAAGATCTTATGCTCAGTGTCCCTTGCCTTGCTGCCATAACTATGCAACTCACATCGCAATATGGTCTCCCAACATTATGTCCACAACAGGCATTAATCAGTGTATAAATTGTCAAGCAAGTTATTTCTTAAATGATAGCACCTGCAATGCTTTCTGAAGGGAACCAATCCACTGTCATTCTGAGCCATAACTTAATTTTAAATAATCACCAAAGCTGCTAGACCATTGACTTATCTAAATATGTTGTAGGCTTCACATAGTACCTATCCGATTCTCCATCATCTTGCTATGGCCTACTCACCAATAATGAGAGACTGCATTTGTGAATGGTTGTTATCTATTTTCCGATCCCTGTTGTCTCATTGATAATGTTGCTGAAGAATGGTTGGTAACTGTTCAAATTGTCTACATGTAGATGAAATGAGAGTGACTTTCAGTGTGAGTGATGTGTGAAAGGAAAAGCAGGGATGGGCGAAAACTGAGGAGGTTTTCTGGCCCAAAGCTGGACCTGAACCTGTCAGGCAAGCCAACCTATGTATCCTGAAGAAAGGAGTCAGCGAGAGAGCGTTTACCTGCAAGGTCATCTGACAGGTGGGAGGATGTATCTTAGAGGTTTTGCTGGCAGGAAGGGTAAACTCCAGAATGGGGAGGAGACCTTATAGGTTGCTGCGCATGATGTGTTTGAGTGGGTCGAACTTGTTTATTGCTGGGACAGTGAGTTCCCCAAGTCTCATGATGGTGAAAAAGGAAACTGAAAGGCACATGAAAATGGTCAGGGATGGTGAAAGGAGGGAGAAGTCTTTCTTGGCCATAATACCTTGAGATGGGGGGTCAGCTTGGTTGTCTCAGCTGGGGATGTATTTGATATGGATGCCTGGGATGTTAGAGGATGGTTCTGCAATAATGGTATGTATTCATTTGAAAATATCATTGATACCTTTGTTGCTGTGCCTACTGGATCACCAGCTTTCGATGACACTGATGTTGTCCCCAAAGACAAGTAGGTGAGAGGGTTGATTGATGAGGGCTTGGAGAGTGATGATGAGGAACTCAAAACTGATTGCTTCTGCCTATGTGATGTCCTGTTTGCCTCAAAGAGTTGCCATCCCAGGAGAAGGTGCCAGGCTCTCCAGCATTGGCTGATGACAATCATGATGCCCCAAGTAGAGCTAGCATCTGAGAAGGCTTGTAGGTTGATGAAGGATGGTGCAGGGATGATGGGTAGGGATGGATGGTTAGCTATCAGAACAGAGTGCCACCAGTGTGGGTCCACTGCTATGATCTTTTCTGGCTGGTGGGGCATGAAAGGCTTTGTGCTGCAGACCACAAGCATATGTTCTAGGCCTGTCAGGTATGCTCTTCCTTGTGGGATGATGGAGGACACATGGAGGAATTTGCTGTATATGCTGCTTATATGCTTAAGGGTGTGCACAGGGTACATCAGCCAATCATCAATTGTGGATAAGTATTCAGTGTGCTTATCAGGGCTGAGGATTACAGAGCAGTTCTCAAGGTTCCAGATGAAACCAATGTATATGATAGATCACGGAAATGGCTTGTCCTTGGAAATTTCCCAAGGCTCTGGGATATTTTATTGATGTCAGTGAATGCATATCAGAAGATAGAATTGTGCTCAGATCTTGGGGAGTGATGTGAGTGATTTACAATGAGAAAGGTGCAGTCCTTGTTGAATTCCTCTCTGGGACTGTCTGGGAGTGCACAGCCTGCAAACCATGTTCTGGCCCCTGCATGCTGTAGTTCCAAGGTTGTGATGTCATGATTCCATGTGTGTCACACACAGTTGTATTTTGTGATGTTGGCATTCTGAATGCGGAAGAAGATGTGGTTGTTGACCCATTTGTTGAAGCACTGAAGGTGAGAGACATGTCAATACATCCAAGTGAATCAGAAATTCTTACTACAGCTGCTGGCCATTGTGAGTGATGGAGGGGAACTGTTTGGTAGACCTCTGTGACATCTCAAGTGGCTACTTCTGCTCCTGCAGGGAGTTGGGCTGCTAGGAGGTATACAATGGAGAATTTTCCCCAGGAGGTAGGGAATAGGGATGATGCCTATCAAATTATGGATTGTATCTGCCTTTTTGGATCTCTTTATTAATAATGTTCTCAAATTTGTGGGTGTAAAAGGGGCAGGATGGTACTTGCTGTTTTTAAGTTCACAATTTGTGCTACTGTGGCTTTATGCACTAGTTTGTTATGGATGTCCTGGAGGAGCTGGGCATTGAGGTGGTGCAGGTTGAAAGCTCTTGTTGATTTGAGGCTGTTCTGCCATTTCCTGCATACTCTTGCTTGGTAAACAGGTTGTTGATGTTGTCTGTATCAGTTTTCCATGGATGCAAGCTGAGCAAAAGCCAGAATTCAAGGTGGATGTTGATGCACAGTTTGTCCCACCCAATTTTCCTTCAACACTTTAATCATCTGATGGGCAGCTTCATCAAACTGCTGCCAGGAGAGGTTGTCATCACTGATGACTGCTGTTTTGATCTTTATGGCAGCAGCTGGGATGAATGAGTATTGGCCCAATTCATCTTGCATGAGAGAGAGAGCTTTGTTGTCAACTGAGTGTGTGCACATTTCCAGTTCCTGGAGGCCTCTGTTGGTGAAATAAAGCAGTTCGCAGAATTCTCCTTTCTTCAGTTTGTGTGTGGAGAGCGGTGACAGGATGATGAGGGGAGAGGTGGGGATTGGTGTATCCAAAAAGGTGATGAACTTGTTGCACAGTTTCTTATGTTCCTCCTTCTCAGTGTTGGCTTTTTCCTCTTCCTCAGCTCTGTGAGGTTGAGCTCATTGATGAGCTGTTGCCTCGTTGCTGCATAGTGAGGTGTGGCATAATCTGGAAGTTGAATCTTGTGGCAGTTGACACTGGCAGGCATGGAGGCAGAAGAGTAAGGTAGGGAATGTGGCTGACAAAAAGATAATATATGTGGAGCTACTACTGTGAGTACTAGAAAGATAGGATGTGGATGAATGAAGCTGCAGGAGCAAAGTGGACAAAAGGAGGCTATATCCACTTCACTTCTCATGCATAGACTTTAACCTTGGTTTGCTCTGCTACTCTGCTCACCTAGGTACCCATCTCTTTTCTTCCCCCACACTGCTGATTATGCTTTCAGGAAGGCCACTGGTCTCTACACAACCTACAAGGCTTTTTCATCTAGTTTGTTTGATTCCCACTTCTCATCATCCATGCCACTCATTTATGTTTTGCAAGGAGCCAACTACTATCACATCTACTTGTCTGTGGTTCTGCCTGCACTATTTCCATTTTCTTTCACTATTTGTCTATTACCACTTCTTCATATACCTACCTGCCAATGCCTAACATGATTCATTGAACACAAAGTGCAAGCACCAGCTGCTACTGCCCTTACCCCTTGCCTACTGGCCACCTTGTGGCCAACAACAGGTTGTGGTTGCTTTTCAAAAAATTGTTCTGATTACCTCATTCATATTGTAAGCCAAGTATGCTTGTTTCATTCATAGTGATTACTGACAGTCCATTCTCACCATTCATAATGCATTTCTTCTCCACTTCTATGAGTGGCCCAGAGAAGTCTCAACTGGTTCCCATTGCAAAGTTCACAAAAAGGATCCAGATTTTGTAAAAGCATCAGAGCATCTCTGGTTGAATGTAGTCATACTCAGCTTCTCTGGCAATTTCTGCACTAAGGTGGATAGTCTTTTCTTGTGGTGCAACCAAGTCTAGGATAGAAGCATTGATTTCATGGACTTGTTCATTTCTTGAAAATGGTGTGATCCAGAAAGTACAGATCTACCAGATACTGCTGATCTTTATAGAGAAGCTGAGAATACAATGCATGTGCTCTGGAATAGCAACATTACCATCTGGAACTCCTATATGATGTAGCTGCTGAGCCAAATTGTCACAATCTGGATCCTGTCCAAGATGCATGTTCTGATGCACATTCTTGTTGACCAAGGTTGGACTGGACTGGGCAAAGGATAGCATCCCTAGAAGAGTTTCTCTGAAGTCACCACTGAACAAAACAGTGATTCTCCTTCAAAGGAACAATTAGTTTAATTCAAGACTTTACATAGTGTGTGATGCACACACAGTTTCAATGACATAGTGATGCTGAGAGCCAGATTCATCTCAAATGATGAACAAAGTCTCTTTCAACTACTGGAGGTCGAATCATCCTTTTTGATGTTGCAACCACTTGTCTTGCATCACTGCTCCTTTCTAGTAGTGGTCATAC
>JBBPTU010000332.1:0-27508 GCA_038094295.1 Tylopilus aff. beelii | reverse complement strand
GAATGAGGTGGTGAAGGGAGTGGAAGAGATGGTGGTAGCGAATGCGAATGATGCAAAGCTATTGCATCGATTGTCAGCCTTTTGTTGACCTTCTTTCAATCACTTTCCTCTAGACTGCTTCTTTTTCTGCACATTTCCTCCTAGCTAGGCATGTCATTCTCTTTTCCTTTCCCACTTCCGGAGCTTCCGATTCCAGAGGTTCCGGATGTTTGCTGTTGTTGGAACTGTGGTTCCAGTCCCTTCCACTTCACAGCACTAATTTTGTTTGCTTGGGGTTGATTCCCTTTGCTGCTGGTGTGGGAACACTGCACCTGTTGCTGCCAAGCAAGTATGGTTGCGTTTTCGAGTTCTGCAACTGTAACCGGAGCAGCAACCAGCTTCTTCACTGTCTTTCAGACTGTGGATGTACTCTCTCCACTTCTGACAACTTCCATGATGACGTAGTCCTCTATCTTCACAGAGTCAATACTCTTTTGGTTTATCATCTGAGTAATGGTGTCCATATACGAAGGGAGTTTAGCCATGACAATCATGACCTGCAACTTGTTGTCAACAGGGTAGGCAAATTCCTTGAGGTGAGCAAAGTGGGTGGAGAGTTTGGCAAAGGCCAGAGCGGGATGGCTGTTGGCAGGAATCTGAGTATCGAGCATCTTCTTGAACTTGAGGAAGATGGTAGCAAGGGATGGGGTCGAGAATTGCTTGTCAAGACCAGTCCAAATCTCCTCAGCAGTGTCCTTGGCTGCCCAATGGTCCTGGAGTTGTGATGTCATTTTGAGGAGCATCGTTCCAGAAGCCTTATCGTTGGCAATATCCCAAGTCTGCTGTTTATCATCTTCATCATCTGGGCGCTGCCTAGTAATCACATAGTAGCAACTTTGGGTCTTCAGGTATGGACCCATGAGTGGTGCCTAGGAGAGGTAGTTCGAGCCCTCAAGGATGGGAATAGCATTGAATGTGGACTTGACTGCAGTAGACATAGTAGTCAGGTAGGTAGATAGAGTCTTGGGACAAGGATGTGTTATTACAAGTTCATATACAATGTAGAGGAGACTTGAATCGCAATCACAGGCCCCTGAGCTTATACCAGCATAGGTTCCCCATGGGTTCCTAGCTTGTGTTGCTTTTCGCGGGAACATTTGTTCCGTGTACTTGCACACATCAACGCAGCATTCCGACCGGAACTTCAGTTCTGTGTACTAGCACATGGTAGTACTACACTCTGTATCTGGTGCACGAAAGCAAGCGCAGCCATTTACAGTGTGCCCAGGTAAATTGACAAGCAATCCATTGGATTTGCTGTCAGAGCTCATACCCTGTTGAGAGGTGTGGTATAGGAGGTACCAGAGGTACTCCAGTGACAGAGGGAAGGCTCAGTTGTCTCACCTGGGGACAGAATGTTGTGGTTCAAGTGTAAAACTTCTTGATTGATACTCCGCAGACAAGCGATGTAAGTACATGTAAAACAACCATATGTGAGGACATGGTGTGTCTTTGGACATATGATTGTACTCTATGCAAGTGTGAGCTTCAGTTCCGGAGATTCCGGACTATGGGAAAGTTGCTTTCAGAAGCAGAAGCATTCCACTGGTGCAGGTCCAGTGCTTCCAGAGATGGAAGCACCGGAAGGCTCCTGAACCATTTCTACTACTGTTCCACACTTTAAACTTATCTACCAATTGGCCGATCAACGGTAATGGATAGTTATTCTTAACCATGTGTTGTTCATTGTGATATTGATAGTCCTGTACCATGAACAATGGGATGGATTTTGATGGTCCATGGGAGTTTGAGTTCAACTGCATTGCTCCCAATCAACTTAATAATATTAAATGATCTGATCCATCTTTCTGATAGCTTCTTAGAAGCTCTGGTTAATTTAAGGTTTTCTGTGGCAAGCCACACTTGATCACTGACAGCATATTCCAGAGCATCAGAATGGCATCTATCCACCTGAGCTTTCATGCATTGTTGGGCTTCTAATAAATGATGATGCATTTCTGCAAGAAGTTTGTTCATTTGGTCAACGAAGTCGGCAGCTGTGGATACTTTAAAAGAGCACTGCTCTATGCCCACATGAGGTTGATAGATGTATGTGACTTTGAATGGAGTCTTGTTTGTAGAAGCATTTACTTTAGAGTTATAGCTGAACTGGGCAATGGGAAGCCATTCAACTCATTTGTCTTGGTTTTCTACTGTAAAAATCCAAAGATACTGTTGAACTTCATGATTCATTCTTTCAGTTTGCCTGTCTGTCTGTGGATGAAACACTGTACTTAATTTGGGAGTGATACTGAGGCAGTTACAGATTTCTTTCATCATTCAGGATGTGAACTGTGATCCACAATTGGTCACAATAGAAGAAGGAAGACCATGATGCTTCCAAATGTTTGCCAAGTAGAGGTTGGCTGTGTCAAGAGCTGTCACCGTCTTATTGCATGGAATAAACTCTACTTCCTTAGAGAAGTGGTTGACAACCATCAAGATTGAGTCATAACAACCCTGGGAAAGGGGTAAACCAATAATGAAATCTGGAGAGATGTGTTCCCATGGCTTCTGAGGTGCTTCAAGAGGTATGAGTTTTCCAGCAGGGTTTCAACGATTGCATCTTGATACATACTTCCTCACTATGTTGGCTGCTCCAGTCCAATAATAACTGCACTGCAGTAACTCTAAGGTTCTTCAACAATCAGGGTGTCCAGCCACTGGGATATCATGATGCATTTTAATGACTTTCATTTGCAAAGCTTCATCATCAGGAACATAAACCCTATCATAGGTATCTCAGATGCATCCATCTTCATGAGGATCACTCCTTATTTCCTTTTGTAGAACAACTTCTTTTGAACTGACAATTCTTTCAAGTGCTTCTTTAATACATTTAAGAATTTCATTGACTTCATTGGAGATCAGGGTATACGTTCTATTCTTCTCCAGCAGAATAATAGTTATTCCTGTGTTATCAGAGTCCAGTCCAATAGCATGGTCCTCCCTCCTGGAGAGTGCATCTGCCTTTCCCATAGAGGATCCTACCTTGTGTACTCAAATAAAGTTAAATCTTGACAACCATTGGAGATTGGCATGGTCATTCCATATTTCAAATTGGAACTTTGTTCCTTCTAGGTAATGCCTCCAGATCTCCAAAGATCTAATAACACTGAGCATTTCCTTATCTGTAGTGGGGTAATTCTGTTCCTGTGGAGTCATCAAGTGCAAGGAATAGGCAACCGGATGCCATTTTCCTTCTTTTTCTATAGATAGCACAGCTCCTGTAGCATAATCAGAAGCATCACATTCTAAACGGAATTGACAATCAATGTCTGGGAATGCAAGGATAGGAGCTTGAGCGTGTCAAACACTGATTGGCAGGCCAATGTCTATTCAAATGGAACATCCTTCTTTGTGAGATCATTCAAAGGACAAGCTACCTGTGTGTAATCCTGTATGAATCTTTGATAGAAGTTGGCTAGCCCAAGGAATGATCTAACTCCTTTGACCATTGTGATAAAAGGTGAAAATGGAAGAGAGCTGACTAGCCACTTGATAGGATGACTCAGGACGCTTCTAGGGGCGAGGACTGGAGTCCACAGTGAGTAACTGATGTATTAGAGAGTGGTAAACAAAGATACAGACCTGGAGTCCACAGTAAGTAACCAAAGAGGAAACAATGTGAGCTCCAGGAGTAAGTACGCCTCAGCTACAACAAATGTAAACAGGTGTGCCACAATGCAAACACAACACTACATGGTTGCATAGTGAAAAAAGGTGGTCTGACCTCAAGAGAATAATATCTAAGATCCCCCCTTCAATCTCAATGCTATATACATGTGAAGTGTTGGTACCTGTTTCTCAATTTGTATTCATCTGCACTTGCTCTGTCAAAAGCCACTCTGTCTCAGCAAGTTGAAATAACTCATCAGACATGGCAGCTAATTCAGAAAATTTCCTATCATTTACATGATGCAATCAATTAATGATGTACAATATTACAGGGCCCTTATGCCTACAGATCCTTGCACACCTAGGCCATCCTCTTACCATCCATGTATTGAGTCACCTGAAGTACCTTGCATTCTTTGCAATGCACCAACCTCTCAAGCCAGATGACTGGAGGGCTTTGATTGACTCATGAGTTTGAATTGAGCCTCAGGGCTGGTGGGTGGCTGTTGGGGGTAGGCAAAGAACATATGGAATTCAGTTCCTTCTCTGCCAGTGCAGCCTGCCATTTGAATGACTGTGGTGGGGCTATAGGATGGCTGGTAAACAATGATGAAGTGAATACTTGATTTATCCACCCCCAATGTAAAGGCAGATATACATGCCATCAGTTCTGTTTCCTCCTGGTCCTATGGCACAGGCCAAGATTGTAAGCCTTGGTATTGTCATGAGATGAAAGGTTGCTATGAAATCCTGCACAACTCTCCTTGACTGCAAACATCTCCACCTCCATATAGGAGGTGCATAGAACTAGCATCTATTTCTTCAACTTGAGTTTTGAATATAGTGCATGTACCAGGCATGTCAAAGTGGCCCTGAAAGCTGAAGGATCAAGGTAAATCATATGGAGGTCTAGCTTAGGCTGGTTTGTGAAGGACCCAATAAAAGATAATCTAGAGTCAGCACATGAAAGCTTATATACTTTCATGAGTGGCCTCTGTAAGTCAGATTAAATAGAGCCCAACAGCAGAATGATGGCAGTGGCCTTTACAGCTGCCAATTTGGCCAGTGTCCTCTAGGCCATTTGTCAATCCTCAGATAGTCCCGCTGATCATGGTGTTTGTCAATGAACACATGGGTAAAGTTGGGCATTTCATGGTGCAGTAGTAATCTGAGGAGGGAGCAGGGCACCAACCAGTGCATCAGTGCCATCTAGAAAAAAAAGAAAAAAGATGAACAAAAGGTACTCACCAGGTGAACAGGTGGAAGCCAACATGCTCAACTTGCACAAATAGTATCTATATGTCTTGAGTGATTGGCCTTGTCTGTCTGAAGCTAACTGCCCTGATTCATGCCCTTTTCACCTTCTACCACTATTTTTCAAGGAGCACTGAGCCCAAGCAGCAGGATGGCAGATCATCCACCTGTCCTGATGTCCCTTCTTGCTGTCCTCTCTGGCTTCATAATCAGCAAGTGTGCTTGACTCTCTACTATGAGCAATGTCCACAGGATTCCCCTTTTTTTCTTGTACCCTGAAGGACAACTAGACCTTTGTCTATCATAGGGGTCCTATACTTCAAGGGCTGCCTCTATGTTCCTAAAGCTGCATGTTAGGACCTCCTTCTTTAACTTTACCTGTCTTCAGCCAGGGGGCACAAGGGCTACTTCCATACCCTCACTAGGGTTTCATGTGACTATTGGTGGCTGAGCCTCTTATTCTATGTCTGCCATTTTGTCCAAGGCCATCTGCCAGGTGAACAAGATTAATACCCACCTCATGGTTTCAGGCCTCTCCCTGATTACCTCTGGTACTACTCATCATTTTCAGCAGATCTCCATGGATCTTATCACTGACCTTTTCCCCTTGAGTGCTTTCAACTCTGTCCTAGTCATGGTTGACCACAGTCTTACAAAGGGGGTAATTTTCATCCCATGCACTAAGATGTCCTCAGCTGCAGACATTGCATTACTTTTCTTCCACCATATCTTTCCCTACTTTAGCCTTCATGACAAAGTAATCTCCAATCAAGGAGCAAATTTTACACAATCTTCTTTCAAGCACTAGCCCTCTTGCTCATAGAGATTGCTGTCTGCTATCATGTTAACAAGAGATATAACTGGAAATTTCTTATCGGATGGAAGGGCTATGCTAACTCTGAGGACACCTGGAAATCTGCTAGAAACCTCTCCCACTTCAAAAATACCCTTTGCAGATACCAGAAACACTTCTCTAAGGATTTCCCCTGCCGGAAATAATCAATAACATCTCTCCTCCTATGACCACTGTTACAGGCTGGGCTGAGATTGAGGCACAATATGCTGAGTTACATCGCACCATCGATCGCGCTACTGAAGCATTTGTTCAAGCAGGCCTCCTTAGTGTCCCAGACTGGGACCTCTACCTTGTGTATCCTATGGGGGATTCACGTGTGGGAAGCCCAACCACAGAGTAGCTGGGTACCTATTTTCCTTTGCACCGCCTGCTGCCTTCTTTTGTTCTCCGATCCGATCTTATCTTGTACACCGCCCTACGGACTTAGTAGAAGTGCCCACTGCCTTGTGCAGTCCACAGTATGTCTTCCCTTCTACCTCTTCATCTCCGCTCGCATCGCCTCCGGATGGAGCTTGTAGTTAGTACTTTCCTGGACGCTCCACCTCCCCCTGTCAATTCTCTTTATATTGGCAGTAGTTTCCCACCCCCTTCATAGTTATGTATAAAAGTGCCATTATCAGTGCTCATGTACCTTAGTTAGATCTATGCGATCACTAGCGTAACTTACTCACGCTGCTCAAGTGAGTGAGACCCCAGCCCTGGCTTGTAATCGCCACACTTGTGTCCTCGTCGCCCTAACCTTCACCTATTCTCTCTGGATCTTTGCGCAAGCCCTCGCTCTCATGATCAGCAAAGTAGTAAACTGCTACTGTGTTAACAACCACCATATTTACTATCATCAATCTGATGGCCTTGATCTTCACCTATGTCTTCCTAATGTTCAGCTTCCTCCACTACTGGCATTACCAGCATAATGGCCTCGAGTTCACCATCAAGATCTCCCACTACAGACTGATCATCCACATTTCTAACCCACTGTCATCTTTGTAGACAGAGAGAACCAGAATATGAATATTCACCAGATAACATCTCCTGTCTCCACAGATACTTGACTATGAGCTATGGATGTGAAACTGCCTAGATGTTCAATAAATCTATTATTGGAATGGTTACAACTTAGTCAAAGCAGTAACATGGGTGTTCATGCAGTCACCTGCTGTCAGGCCAAATAACTGTCTTGGGTGCCTTGATCTTCTAAAGTGTCTGGTTTGTGGGAGGAGTCTAGCTAACCTGGTATGTAGCTAGGGAAGTGGTGGTGTTGGTGTTGGTTGAGATTGCTGGTGTAGTGATTGAAAATAGCACCCTGATGGATAGTCTGATTGATATGGGTTGAGGGCTTAGGGGACACTAAACAAGATACCTACTTGACAGCATAACCATAACAGATTAACCACCAACTGGCTAATTAACCTAACTGGTCATATGATGTTTAATCTCAGCACAAATATCTGTGAGATCTCCATCTCTGTCTGATCTGAACTGCCAATTTCTATATGTTTCTTTTAATCTTTGTGAGGGTTCTTTGATCACTGCTATTTTAGCTATCTTCTTTAATGATACCATATGGAGTTGGAGAACCCTAGTAAGTGACTTCTATCACTACTGATGCTTTTATTCAAGGTACACAGAAACTGACAGAAGATCTTGGCAGCAACCATCATTAGTAAGCATTTCATTATTGTCTCCAGGGCAGGTAACAACAGTTTCAGAAATTCAAACTGAGTTTGAACTTCATCTATAAGTGTAAGTTCAAGCAAAAGCTCAGTCCTATAGTCACCAAAGATCTGATGAGATTACCTTCAAAACTAGATTGGCACCATTTCTTCTATAGTCCATAGTCATCTTTTTTTTGCCTACTCTTACCCCATAGTGTACTTTGCCTTGCCCTTGCTTCATGTGGGCATGGCCTCCTAACCCAACTAACCTAAACTTAGACAATGTACTGTTGCACCTTAACTAACACCCTTTAGTGGAAGTAGTGTAGAACAATCTTTTCAAAATCTCTGGAACTGCATTAAATCTATACCACATCAACACTATCAATTAATAGGGTCAGAGTTACATACCTGAAGTGATTACATCTTTACTCTCTCTATATATTATGTCATAGTCTTCTTGGGCTCCCTTAGTTATCTTTACTCCTTCTACCTAGATAACAGCTGAGCTGAGCCAGTTCCAATTCATATGTAAAGCAACTAACTAATATATATAGTGGATATCTACTAGGTATATATAGGTATCCTTACTTTCACCTGGGTAATGGCTGAGTGGACATCTACTGCTCTTTCACTAGACTTTAATAGTGAAGGTGGTCAACAACCAACATGAAAGGGATAATATCCACCCATGGAACAGTTGATCTATTCAGCTCTGAGGATGCAGAATCAGATGCTTTGTTCACTATCTTTCTAAATATAAATGAAGACAGTTAGAATATATAAGCAAAGCACTAAAGAAGATATCTACTTTTTAGGCATTGCATGGACTACTGTCTATACAAGTTCACATATTGTAGTTTTGAACCATGTAAGATTACTGCAAGGCAGTGTACAGGAACAGATATATGACCTGCAAATTCTTTTTATTTTATTTCTATTTATGTCCTGGTGGGGTATAATACCCTATGTAGAATAGTACTAGCTAGGTACAGGGTTACCTTGTCTGATTGATTATGTGGGGGGAGTGCTGTGCTGTCATAACTATGGGTAACATGGGCCAGCGACACACTCCTCTCAGAGTGGCCAGGCATAGGAAAAGGGAAGAGATTGAGGTTAAGTCTGTTGAGGTTTGAGATCTGTGGGTGTCAATGGGCTGGTGGGACAGACTTCCCCTCACTCCTGTCAGCCTGGGTAGGCCTTCCCATGCACCTACATGTTTAGGTGATTAGTGAGGGATGGGGGTTGGTGGGTGCAAACTGTTGGGAATGACATAGTATACAGAAGGTGATGGTAACAGTGGCTTATGAGAAGGTGTGGACTGGAATGTGGAAGTTCATCTCCACCAGGTCCCATAGGGAGAACTGTGGGAGTGGATGTGGGGGTGGAGGGGAGGGAAGCCCCATCAGAACCAGAGAGGGTGGCAACCAGGGCCTAAAGTGCAGTAAGATCCACACAGAGTTTCGCTATCTCCACCACATGTGGGCAGGGTGCAGATTGGGGTGGGGGTGAGGGGCAGAGGACACAGCTGGGGCAGTCACTGGAAGAGGGGCCTTGTGGAGGGTGCTAAGACTGGTCCTCATGTGGAGGACCATGTTGTTCTGAAACAGTCAAACAATTTGGAGCAGGACTTTGCCTAAGGCCACCTCCTTGACAGAAGTGTGGAGCTAGGTCTTGAAGGAATGGAAGACAGAGACTGCCCATCGGGTGGCCTTGTCTGCTCCCTCACTGCAAGCAATGAGGAAGTTGGGGATATTGAAGGTTTGACCCTTCTTGGGCCCAGACTTGGTGGTCCAGGTCCAGATCCAGGGGTGTGAGGCATAGTACCACAGGATCTGCCTGGGGACAGGAGGGGGACAGAAGGAGAAGCAGAAAATGCCCTTTAGGAAGTGGTTGAAGTGTCGCCTAATGTTAGACAGCTTGAAGTTGCATGGGGACATTGCTGAGCATAGGTGCTTTGGGAGGGGGGCTTTTTTCCCATGGGGGATGGTGGTGGTAGAGGTTCAAGAGGCATTTCTGCAAAAAAAAATTAATAGCCCTAATCAAGTATGAAACAAACTCACAAATGCCAAGGCATCCAGCACAACAAATAAGTTGAATTCATGTGAGTGAAAGAATAAGCATGTCATTTAGCTATCACATCAAAGTAAGTAACTAGAAGCAAACAATGACTTGGAGCAGAATAAATGTACTCATAAGTACTACATAACTTACATATTGCATACGAGGAACAGATGATCAACAGAAGCACTTATAAGGCAGCACAAATACAAATGAAGGGCCTAATACCATGTAATGACAGTATTATCAGACAGGATATCAATAACTTAGCCATACTTGTGACCACACATGCAATACCATATATTGACAATGGGCTAATAGTATCTTGGACAATCCAGAAGACATATATCAATTTTGACTAATATCCCAACACAAAATCTTAAGGTTTTCAATCATATATGATCAATCCAAGCAAAATGTACCTTTAGATTGAACCACTGGTTATCAAGGTATTGTGGTATACTAATTTTTTTGTAGGCAGTTCACACAACCTCATAGCTTGCATGGACCTGCAATCCAAACTTGATGATAAATTGACATAGGTGAGATGAACAATGGATGCTGCTGCCATAAAGTCAACAAATTCAAACATATATCCTTCAGGAGTGCACTTACAAGAGAAACCAGTGGTATTCAGACACAATACACTGGAATATGTAAAATGCAAGTTCACAATCTATCAGTCAAGTAACATTGATGATTAACACATCTGCAGAGAAGCCCCAGAAAGTGCAAGTACAATGTACCATTGATAGTGATATAGTGACAAGATGCTAGGACTATACAAACCCTTGAGCAAGTAGATATATAGATAAGTATTGCTATGCAGCACACTGACATGACCTGTTATGCACAAATAATTTCCCATCATCAAAACTACAATCAGACAACAACTGAAACTGAGACATGTTACAAATCCATGCATATATATGAATTTAAAACAAAACTGCATGCCCATGCCCTTACACACAACAACTCAATGGACAATTACTTCAACTTTGAACACACAAGTAAGTACTTACACACTTGTCCAGTGAATCCACACAAAACAGATATAATTGAATTTTTGCTTGATGAACTTGTAAAGATTTCTATCAAGAATAAATGTATTGAAATATCCCAAGCAAGCAACATTGTTACAAAGTAAGTTCAACTGAACATAAAGGAAATAATATCAACATCATAAACTCCAGGAAGCCAGTACACTGAAAATGTAGTACATATTATAACTAGACTGGAACTAATTTTCTCAGATAATCTACAAGAACAAAGGAATATAAGAGGTAAAAGAAGCATTACTGACTATACAATGATACATCATGCAGATGGAGTCTTATTGATGCCAAGGTAAGTCTGTCATTTTGATATAAAATATGTTAAGTCAATACAAGATATAGAAAAACTGTTAATATTGAAAGCATGACAAGAGAGGTCTGCTGATATTCATTAGATGTACATAATGATCTTTTACCACAGACAGTAGAGTTTCAAAAGGAAGGCAAGAGTTGAGACCAAGGTAAAAGCTTCTGGATCCACAGCAGGGATCTCCTCCTGTCATGGAAGATGAAACAGGGTCTTGCTTAGATTAAGCCACTAAGTATGTAACACTAGATTGCATGGACCAAACTGATGTACGTGGGGCACTGATATCAGCTATTTATATATAACTAGAAGTGGTGGGGAAACTGTCTACAATGCAAAAGAGTTGGGGTAAGGAGATCCAGCATTCATAACAAGTATCATGTCATATAGCCAGCACAGAGTAATATAGTCAACTAGGAAAAGTAAATGGAAATATACTTTGGCATTGCCTTGAATGATGACTAAGTCCACGTGGTAGTATAGAAGATAAAATGGGATCAGGAAACATAAAAGAAAGGAAAGCAATGTAGAGAAAAGCAGATACTTTCTTGTCAATTTGAGATACTTTCCACAACTTTATCACTCAAGTCTTGCAGCTGTAGATTATTCCATGGGAAATCTCCTCCCTGTGATGATTTCTAGTTTAATTGTGCCAAATATCCTAGTTTCTTTAAATGTCCAGGTGGCTTGCTCAATGGACTTATGCAGTTCCTTGTATTACTAGTAAAGTTCTTCCCAGCCTATAATAGGAATACTTTTTAAGCCCATCCTTTAAGACTACCTTTCTAATTACCAACTACTCTTTCTCACTAACTAGACTATCCTTTCATGCTACCATTCCACTTTCCATAACCATCCTTTCACTACTCTTTATAACTTCATGGCTATCCTTATATACTATCCTTCCAAATTGCTTACTATCCTCTCATACTAGGTTAACTACCCAACTATACTTCTATTACCATTTGCATGTTTGACTATCCTTATAAACTGCTTGACTACACTTCTTCCTAAGATCTTGACCACATTTTCCACATTATCATCCTTTCACTACTCTCTAACTATCCTTTCATTACTTTTCCTAACTTTCTAACTACCCTTTCACACTACTATCCTGCCAGACTACCCTTTCTAATTGCTGACTATCCTTCCCAAGCAGGTCAATTATCCTTCAGCTACCTCTGAGTATCCTTTCACTACTCTTTCTAATTGCCAACTACCCTGTCAATATCTTTTTTATTGCTTGACTATTCTTACACAGTACTTGACTACTCTTTCTAAGCCTTTGACTACCCTTCCTGACTACCATTTGACTATCCTTTGACTACCATTCCTAACTTCCTAGCTATCCTTCCACTATTCTTTTGATCACTTAACTATTTTCACACCCTGCTTAAAATACTCTTTCTAAGCCCTTGACTATTCTTTCAAACTTCTCTTTTACCACCTCTGACTACCCTTCCATACTACTTGACTATCCTGTGATATTGCTTGACTACCCTTCCACACTACTTGATTACCCTTTCTAATTGCCAACCACCCTTTCAGACTATCTTTACACTACCTTTAACTATTTCCTTATACTACCTCCAACTATTCTCATATTAGCTTGACTATCCTTCTGAACTATTCTTTCACTATCTCTAACTACACTTCTGCTACCCCTAACTACTCTTTCACACTATCTGATTATCCTTTCTGACTTCTTGACTACTATTTTAAACTATCCTTACCCCTAACTATCTTTTACTATTCTTCATACTTTCACACTAGCTTGACCATCCTTCCATACCTGTAACTACCATTTCATTACCCTTCTGTAATGCTTGACTACCCTACCACTATCCTTCCTAACTTCATAATTACTTTTCCACACTACTTGACTACTCTACCAGACTACCCTTTCATCACCACTATCCTTGCACTATCTCTAACTATCCTTCTGCTATCTCTAACTACCCTTTCACACTGTCAAACTACCCTTTCAGCTACTCTTTCAATCTATCCTTTACACTTTCACATTAGCTTGACCATTCTTCTATATTTCTAACTACTTTTTCACTACCCTTCTGCACTACTTGACTACCCTTCTACTATTCTTTCTGACTTTCTGACTACTTTTCTATACTACTTGACTACCATTTCATACTATTTGACCACCCTTCCATACTACTCTTCCACTACCCCTGACTATCCTTTCATTATCCCTGACTATCATTTCACTATCCCTGACTACTTTTCCACCATTTCTAATCATTCTTTCACTATTCTTCTGCTATCCTTTCCAACTTCATGACCCTTTCATATTACTTGACAACCCTTCAACACTACTCTTTCACTACCCCTAACTACCCTTTCACTATCACTAACTACTCTTCCACTATTTCTAACTACCTTTCTGATTTCTTAACTACCTTTTCATACTACTTAACTGCCCTTCCATACTGAGTCCAGCTCAGCATCAACATTTAAAGAGTCATTCATTTTGGATCCATGTAAATTCCAAAAAAAATAGTAGCCTAAGATGCCTCAGGAAATCACAGGAATACCTACTCTTAATTTTAAAATCTCCCACAGTGGGATAACATCACTGATTTGGAAATTCTTTAGCAAATTTTTATAATCACATGATATATCACACAATACTTATAGTGAACATAATAAACTGTTACAAAAAACAATATACTAAATTAGAATCCCAGCCTCTGATGACAACTTGAGTAATAAAGTAGTTTATCTACAATGCTATTATGACAATCCTGCAAGAATACCTAAGGTAAACTAATTGCCATTTGGGGGCATATTTCTGCTATCTCATCTATTATAAGAATTTTTGTATTATTCAAATTAACTCCTAAAGTGATGACTGAGGTGCATACCTTTCAGATTATGTTAAAACAAGGACTGTCAGAAAGATGAAGATATTGGATCCTATTGACTTATCTGTATTTGATTTAGATCTAAGTTGAGTGTGCCTTCTATACAAAAACTAAAATACAAGGATGGTGATGCACAGAATCCAATTCATACATACTGGCAGAATACTTGTATGTTTGGAAAACATTTCAATATTCAGAGATAACTAATAGTACAATTTGTAAGCTGATCCAATCATATTCAATCTTCACATCACCCCTTCAATGTAATTATGACTGACATATTTGCAGGTCTGAATATCCAGCTTGCATGCTTTCAGTAATATTTGAAGTGGCAGAAAACACAACTACTTGCTACTTTCACCACAAGAGCAGCTTATTTATGTATTTTTTATCTTCTTAACACTCTACACCCTTGAAATATAAGATTATGTTGTTTCACAATTGAAATAAACTGCCACAGAGAAAGAGACTAAAAAAGAATCTGCAGGCTAGTTGCACTACTGAGACAATGCCTGTGATATCACTGAGTTGTATCTTGAAGCTCTATATAAGCATAGACTTGCTTACATGCTTAACTTTATAGCACATCTGTATGTTTTGGAAATGAATTTTGTGCTCACAAAGACCTCAAGGGATGAGTGTTATTACATTGAGTTTTCACAATCCTGAACAAGACAGTCCTTGCTGGCACACTATTTATAGGACATGATAGTGATAGATTGGCTATAAAGGTACCTCTCCTCAGCAATCTAAAATAGAGTATCAGTTAATCACCTCAACCAAGTACATCATTACTCACTCTGTTCAAAAATGTATAATTTATTTTCCAGTTCATCTTTTCCATGATGTTGGGGCATACTGTGCACAATGTTGCCAGTCCACTTGTTCTTTATCTGGGAGTAGATATTCAGGGGACCAAGATGATTGTATATGCTATCCAATACAGAGTTTGAAGTCTGGCAAATGGGGATAAAGGAACAGGAAAGAGAGAGAGTAGGAAAGTAACAGAGAGGATCTGCATTTGTGTTCATGTTCCAATAGTTTACATCATAAGCAATATGGGGATTGATATCCAAATGCCTATATGATTGTGGTTGACTCTGTTCCACTGCAAGTAGGAAGTGTATACACATCAAATAGGGACCAATCTATTTGATAGTGAGTGAGCAAAAAGACATGAGCACTCAGGGATGGGACTTGCACCTATACACATACCATTAGATTTGGCAATTATGCTCTCATTGCCTCTCCATTGCTCTAATGGCTTCCTATCAATTTCTATTCAATTTCCCATGTTCACTGGTGCAATCAAGCCTAGAATAGAAGGACTTGCATATTTCTTGGACACAGAATATATGATTTAGAATGTATATATCTGTCAGTTTCTGGTCTTCTAGAGAAGCTGAGAGTACAATGTATTGACCAAAGACTCCATGGCATTACCACAATCTATGTGCTCTGGAAGAGCAATACTACCATCTGTAACTCCTATATGAATCAGTTATTGATCCAGATTCTCACATCATGGATCCTGGTTAAGATATGTTGTTCTGATAAAGGTAGTGTACATTCATAATTGGCCAAAGCTTAGACTGGACAAGGGTAGCAGGAATAATTTGCTTTCTCAAACCATATTGAATCACTGAAAGTGTTTGTCTAACTCATCATTGAACAAAAACATACTGAAATTCCTTCAAATGGATGATCAGGTTAAGAGATCACATAGAGTGTGATCCATACCTTCAATGACATGGTAATGCTGAGAGCCAGCTTCACCCCAAATGATAAGTTTTGCCACAACCACCACCACAGTGTATTGTTGCTCTTCAACATCATATGCAACCAATTGCTCATCTATGAGAAGATTTTCCTACTGAATATCTTAGTTGTGCTATGATCTATGCATGGATAGAAAATGGACCTCCAAGCTCTTTTCTTGCCTCTTCAACCCTTGATCTATTAAGTAGAGGCCATAGTCATGGACTTCCTCTTGGATAAGCTTTGTAATATGAGGGACATGGAGATGATGGCATTGAAGATTATCACAAAGATGATGTTTGGTTATTCCATGGGAGGACTTCCCATGCTTGACTCACTCATGGGGTAGACTAGGTATAAGTTCTATTCTAGTATGCTGAGGAGTCCTGCACCTACTAGGGCTTTGGTTGCCCTATCAATGGTAGCATTCAGCTAGTTGTACCTAGAATAAAGCTTGTCCCAGGTCATAACAGATAAGTATATTAGAGCTTAGAGATAATTAAGAGAGAAGAATAGAAGAAAAAGAAAAAGTAACATCTAGAAGTCCAATCTATGATGGATTTGAAAGCTATGTAGTTATATTTGCAAATGGCACTCAAGTCATAAGACAAATCTTTGTTAGAAGGAGTAGTTGTTGGTTTGTTGAAGCAGAGGAAAGAGTATTCATAAAATACAGAAATGAATCAAGGAAATATAAAACAGTCATGAGGATAAAATAGGTTAGTATATCCTAAGTCTAATGGGCATAGCTACTAGTAAGGAGACTGAGCAGTTTCATAGTGTTCTAAGTACTTACAGGTTCTCAGGGGAAGCTAGTCCCTCAATCATCTTGAGATCCACTAGTCCATATGGCAGTTGCCATTTCCAGTCAATGACTTCCTGAGGGGGAGGTGGTGGTACTGGTGGTGCAGAGGAAGAGGTATGGATGGGAATAGATGTGGGAATGCATAGGTCAAACCTGGAATTTCTCCAGTCCCTGTCCCAGTTTAACTGGTCATGCAAGCAGGGTGTAGATGGGGTGAATTAGGCCAAAGGAGAGTTTCCTGTTTGTTATTCTAAAAAAAGACAAGTCCATCCTACCAGTACCAGTAATGAAGGATGAGAAAACTGAGGACAACACATAGGTAAGTGCAAGGGTGATCAGGTCAGCAGCAGTGAACAGGATGGTCAACGATAAAGACATGCAGTTATTTTGATGGGGAAACTCCTTGGGGAAATGTTTCTTGTATGTATGAAGGGCCTTTTGACATGAAAAAAGTTCTTGGCTGATTCCTACAAACTTTGAAATCAACATAGCATTTTCAACTGATAAGATACTTCCAATTGTGTCTCTTATATCTGTGGTATTTGATGGTCTCATTTTCATACTTTACTTCCCTGTCCACCATCTGAGGAGGGGGCTGGGCAAAGAATGGTCCAAATTCATGGGTGTAAGGGCTGTAGTTAACATGGTGATGTAGAAGACATTATGAATTTTCCACATTTGTGAGAGGTTGGATCAGTAATCAAGTTTGCTAATAACTTGGGATATCTTGAAGGGGGTATATTTTATCCAATGATCTTTGGTGTCCAACCACACCTTGTTCCCCACTTTTCACACTTTGAACCTGAAGGAAACTCATTCTCACATATCTTATAGAGCCTTTGGTGGGCAGTGAGAGCTTCCTTTCTTACTAAGTCCAGGACTGTTATGCAATCCTCCAATGCTGACAGAAAGGTGGCTTTGAGCAGCAGAAGTAAGCTCTAGGCTCAAACCCCATCATTAAAGAAAAAGGAGTGTGATGTTGGTAATGAAATATGTTGTGGAGTTGTGAGAGAATTCTGCCATGGGGAGTAGTTCATTCCAGGACTCAGTGGAGTTGCTACATAAGATATATAAGTAGGTTTCAAGTTCATGGTTAACCTGTTCTGTTTTGCCACTGGTTTGCAGATGGTATGCACTGGAGAAAGCTATGTTATATTCTAGAAGGTGAGTAAGTTTCTTGGCAAAGGTGGAGGTGAAATGTACACCCTTGTTGGAAATACATTTGTCATGAAGGCTGAACCTGGGGAATATATATTGCAAAAAGAGTACAGTGATATCTGCTATGGAGGATAACTTAGTGCAAGGGATGAAAATTATCCCTTTTGTAAGGCCATGGTTGACTATGACCCAGACAGAATTGAAGGCACTGGATAATGGCAGATCCATAATGAGATTGATTGAGATCTATTGAAAAGAACAGGTCATCATGGTGAGAGTAGGAGAGAGGTCCAGGATCAAGGGGTAGGTATTGACCTTGTTCACCTGGCAGATCACTCACTCCTGGATGAAGCAACATATATGAGAGAGGAGGCCAGACCATCAATAGTCTCAGAAAATATGGGCAAGAGTATGAAACCAGCCTTCATGATCACCAGCAGGGGAAAGGTGAAGTTAGAGGAGAAGATATTGATGTGTGGGTTGCAGCACATGGAGGCAGCCTTTGAAATACAAAGCTCCCTCCATGAAGGACCAGTCATCATTCAGAGTTCAGGGCAGTAGGGGTGAGCCTTTCAACAGGGTGCAAAGGGAGTTGAGGATAAGGGAATCTGAGGGTATAGAGGTAGCAATTTTCTTAGCCAGTGCAACAAGGTGGCAGGCAAAGGTAGTACAGGGAAGAAATCTCATGTTCTAGTTATCCTGCATAGTATCCATGTCATCCTTCCTAGATAGGGCATGTGCAAAGGCTATGGTGGTCCCTGGGAGGGCCTTCCACAGAAAGTCAAAGTCTTGGAGGAACATCTGCCACCAGGCCTAGTGATGTAAGAGGGCATGTGGGTGCTTGAAGTATGTTAGGAGGATCATAACTGGGTGTGACATGCTAGTGAGATAGTGTTTCTATTTCCCAAGGGCCAGAATCATGGCAGGCATTTTATGGTAATAGCTGTTGTTTTCACTTAGCTGGTTCAAAGATTTTGGAGAAATAGGCACAACGGTGGAGATCCCCTGCCATATTGAATTGCATAAGAATAGCACTGGTAATGACCAACAAGGATGTGTGAAACATCAGATATTGATGAGCCCCTTTAAATAATTTCATAAAAGGTCCTACTCCAGACTCAAGGCTTTATTTGGCAGCAGGTGCAATAGTTCATAGAGAAAAGAGGCTGTGTTATTTCTACAAGTATCAAATATCTACTTTTGATATATATCTCATTTAGATAAAAGCTAATTATAAATTATGATGCTAAGGATGGCTCTGATTGTGACATATATAAATATCAAAGTCAGTGTCAAAGGTCTTTAAGCCTCAGTTGACCAAGATTTATCACATAGGGTATGTTCTTCAAGTAATATGAATGAAATAGTATTAATAGCACTGAATTAGATCAATACCACAAATATTTTCAATACCATGGTATATATGTACCCCCTATCTTTTTAGAGTGGAGTAACTTGCTGCCAGCTGTCATGCAGTGCTGGCAACATCCTATAAAGCTTTTTACCTTAGCATATATATCACATTTGACCTTGACAATATAAGGGTCAGATTTGCTAATCTGATGCATATGTCTGTGGACTGCCTATGCACATTGACCATCTGTTTCAGCTGCTGCTTGTCAATTATCCACTGCCACAGTTCAACATGGTCCCTGTGCCTACCAAAGCCTTTACCAACCACTCATTTTATCAGATGTGTACTAAAGGTCTTCAGAAGAATGGCACAGTGACTGGTGGCTTTCTAGGCTGGTCACATGTGACCTTCCTAGAATTTAGTCCATACATGAGTAAGCGAGGCGGCACAGCCTCTCTCTCTTCCCGCCATCTCGCTGCAGCCTCACCATCCAGCAGCATCTTCAGGAACCTTCATTCCTCTGCACCTTTTCCTCTTTCGCCTCCTTCAGTACCATCTCACCTCCTATGGCTCTCTCCTCCCACTCCATCCTCAGAAGATCCTGGTGATACTTATGGACAACCCCAATGCCACAGTAGCCCTGGATTACACCCTGCCAGAATTCACCCAAGAACATCAAATGTTCCTGGACCTCAGTCTCACTGAGCAGCAAGCAGTGGCAGCCCTCTGAAATCTATGGACCATTGACAATAATAAGGCAAAAGAGCTCTGGCAACAGTGTCAACAAGAGGCAGCCGATGCACAGGCAGAGGCAAGGGATTGTGCTGACCAGATACGCATCCAATGAGAGGAGGAAGATGCCCAAGTGCTGAAAGAAGAGTGCAAGAAGAACAAGGCCAAATTCGCAATGATACCTGATCACCCCGATCCTTCACGACCTCTTGTCCTTCCCTCACTACTCACACTTCGGAAAATCAAGAATCACCAATTTTGCGAACTCTGGTACTTCACCAATGAAGGCCTGGACCAGGCAAAGACATCACTCTCCTTCACTGCTGACGACAACTCTCTCACCATAGTCCCATCACCAGATGGCTCACACACCTTCATCCCTTCTGCAGCCGCACAGGATAAGGCCCCTGTCATCCAAGATGACGTTCTCTCTTTCAAACAATTCGGCCAGGCCTCCCTGCACATAATCACAGCCATGAAAGACTGTGGCTGGATCGAAGAACATGTTAGCATGCATGTCCACTTCTGGGCCAACATTGAAAACCACCCATGGCAGTACTCAAGCATCACCTCAGAGCAGTGCACCCTATTGGTATACCAATCCGAACAGTGCTGCTACTGGCACTCCACCATTGGGGGCCCCAACACCTTCAATCTATTCCTGATCAATGAGACCATCCTTGCGGAGACCCACAACCACATTGTTCTAAAGACAAACACTGACCAATGTAGACTCATCCAAGCAGTAAGTCCTCATGCGACACACATGTGTCCACTGGCTGTGCCATACACATCATCCCTGTGTCCACTGGCCTGGGCCACACGCACTATTCCTGCATCCACTGGCTGTGCCATACGCTCCACCCTTGAACCCACCCGCTGGACCTTATGTTTCTGTGCCCCTGTCCCTGAACTGGGCCACACACCCCCCCACCATTTTTCTCTTCCACCTACTCTCAGGCAATAGACAAACTCACCCAACTCACAGACAAATTCCACTTGAGTCACCAAACCCCACCCACAGCTGGATCATTTCAGCAGCGGTCAGTCAGCACCCAAAAGCATCCTTTTTCCCCACCATGGGATCCCTTTTCCCACGCTTCGAAGAAACCCCATACATTTCAATCCCAGCCCCATCAGCTTGCTGACCTCATCAATTTGGTTCTGTCCATCTGTGCAGTTTGCCTTGCCAGGCATTGCCACAACATATCCAAGTGCACCACCACAAGAACGTGGAATGATCTTCACAAAGCATTCTCTGTGCACAACGGACTCAATCTATTCACAAAATCGGGCAAACAGCTTTGCTCTAAGTGGCAGAGAGCAGGAGGGTGCTCAGCAAGCCACCACAGTGCCAATGCCCTTCACATCTGCTCAGGCTATGGTTCCAAGTCACACAGAGCTCAGTGTTGCCCTCGAGTGGAGAACCCACTGCCCTCTGACTCTGTACAAACCAAAGGCATGGGAACGAGCTCTTCGTGAAGCCGACCTTTTCATTCGCTTCATTGATGTACCTTCAGGATTGCGGAATGGTTTCCTTATAGATTTCCCTTCTATCACAGTTACACAATCCCCTCCTAATAAGGACTCTGTTTCCCTGTACATGGACAAATTCATTAAAACAATAGACCGTGAACTCATGAAAGGGCACTACATTGGCCCTTTCTCTAAGTCACTGCTTACCTCACTGATCAGACCATTCCAATCTTCCCCCATCTCTCCATTGTTCCCAAACCAGGTCACCCAGGAAAGTTCAGATTAATTCAGAACTTCTCTTACCCAATATCACCTTCTCCTACCTTCCAAAACCCTTCTATCAACTCACACGTTAATGCTGAGAACTTTCCAGCAACATGGGGTAAGTTCTTCATAATTTACCTACTCATCTCGCACCTCCCCCCTGGCTCCAAAGCAGCTACATGCAACATCACAGAGGCCTATTGCACAATGCCCCTCCATCCCTCCCAGTGGCCAGCAGGTGTAGTTCGGACAGGAGAGAGTGAGTTCTGTGTAGACTCTTGCCTAGCCTTTGGAGCCACCCCAGCAGCAGGAGCCTACAGTCACCATGACCTAGCTGATGCAGGGGTAGAAATCTTCAGGTCCTGTGGCATCAGGCCACTGGATAAATGGGTTGACAACCACATGTTCTTTCAAATCCCACCAGATCACATTGAAGGCTACAATCACCAGCACTCAATCTGGGCCAGGCACATAGCCCAGGGAGGAGGCATTCACCAGATAGGCAGTAGGCACTGGTTTGCAGGTGCACATTCCTAGAACAGGCTCCTCGAGGAGTTTAATGAGAACTGTAAATTCCTGATCAAAGATCTGTCAGGTCAACTCCCCTGATCACCCCAAGACTCCTGCCTTACATACAGCACAGAAGATATTGACATCATCTCAGATGAACTAGGAATCCCCTGGGAAACATCAAAAGACCAGCCTTTCACCTCTTCTACCATCTATATAGGCTTCAAATGGGACTTGACCACTCTCACAGTCTCCCTTGCCCCAGGTAAGGTCACCAAATACCTCAAAGGCATCGAGGAATGGAATCTATGCCCCACTCATGTCCTCAAAGATGTGGAATCCCTCTACAGTAAACTGCTGCACATGTGCTCGGTAATACCATGCGGTCATGCTTACCTAACAGGTCTAGAATGGATGCTATGCTTATGC
Organism: Tylopilus aff. beelii; assembly: GCA_038094295.1. Classification (NCBI taxonomy): domain Eukaryota; kingdom Fungi; phylum Basidiomycota; class Agaricomycetes; order Boletales; family Boletaceae; genus Tylopilus; species Tylopilus aff. beelii. The sequence goes on along the minus strand of JBBPTU010000332.1, from coordinate 5,298 downwards.
AAGGCCAAGCCTTTCATACCTCATTGCCCAGCTAAACCTGTGGCAGTGAAGCTACTCTGGTGGACTGAGTGGCTTGAACAGGGCACAATCTCACTTCCCATTCACCCCCTCATTCCCCACCACGACCTGTCAGCTTTCTCAGATGCCAGCTCTGGTGTGGGCATTGGAATCGTCATTGGCCACCAATGGTGTGCCTGGAAACTCAACCCAAACTGGCAACGCATGTGGGGTGCCAAGTGCAACATTAGCTGGGCCAAAGCAGTCATCTTCAAACTCCTCATTTGCACTCTCGACACTATCCCCACAGTCCACAGTCACCTCATCATCCATGGAGACAACATGTGCATCATTGAAGGCTGGTGCAACAGCTGCCACTGCAACACAGAGACAAACAATGTCTTCCGTCAAATCCATTCCTTTCTTCTTGAAGCCAATTGCATTCAAAGTGTTCTCCCCTGATACATCCCCAGTGCTGACAACCCAGCAGACCCCCCCTCCAGAGGCATCTACAGCCCCATTGCCCTTCTTCTCCCTCCTATCCCCCTCCCTCCCCCCCTCATCCCTTTCCTCACTATCTTTGAAGACTTCACCAGCCCTGACCAATTCCCACTCTCCCCACCTCTTGCTACAGACAGTGGCCTCCTGCCAGCAGACCTTGGTGACAGCAACAATGATGAATCTGCTGACTCAGCATTTCCCGAGATCTCCATGTGTGAGGAGGACGACCTCATCTTCCAGGCCCTTGGGGCATAATTCTAAGTTCCTACCCCATCCCCGCTTTGATACTCCCCTTGTGACAATACCAGGACCCACTGGCACAACTAATTCGTCTGGCCCTCATGTAGATAGCTCAAACAGCTCATGTGGCCCCCGCCTCTACAACCCAAACCTCACCCCATCCACATCTGTCCTGCGCCCACACTGCAAGGCAAAAGACTGCCTCTGTCTTTGGATCCCACTCACCAAGCCTCCTGCCCCACCAATTGCCCCAATCCCGATTCCAGAGGCCCAGCTCGACCACATCCTCACAGTCATTGTGGCCTCCTGGATCGAAAAAACCAAAGAATCTTATGGGGCTGGGCGACTAGTCTTCCATGTATACTGTGACCTCCACCACGTCCCAGAATCTGCTCAATGTCCTGTTTTACAGCCCATCCTCATGGCGTTCATTGCCAGCTGCACTGGCACTTATTCAGGTTCTTCAATCTCCAACTTCGTTGCAGGCCTCTGAGCTTGGCACCTGCTGCACGGCCACCCCTGGGCTTCCAACCCTGATAAACTTTGGGCTGTCTCAGAGGGCACAGTGTGTCTAGCACCCTCTTCATCCAAAAGGCTGAAATGTGCCCCTTTTGAGCAGGACTCCCTTTTACTCTTCCTCACCTCCCTAGATGTAAGTGCACCATGTGATGCTGCCATCTTCGCCTGCCTAGTAATCACCTTCTACTCCATTTCCCGACTCAGAGAATTCACAGTCCCTACCTAAAGAAATTTGATCCTCTCATGCACGTAACCCCTTCCTGCATCTCCCGTTGCAAAGACCCCAACAACCTCGAAGTTTTGGCCATCCACATCCCACGCACAAAGTGCGCTGCCACTGGAGAAGATACCCAAATCACCCCAATCCCACATCTCACCAACCCAGTCGCATGGCTAGACAACCACCTCCGCATCAATTCTCCTGGCCTGACAGACCACCTTTTCGCATGGCGCCATCATAGTGGTCTGTGCCCCCTCACCAAAACAGAGGTCATATCCCACATCTGAGAAATTGTCACTCAGTTCAATATGCCAGACCTGAAGGGTCACAGTCTCAGGATTGGAGGCACCTTACACTACCTACTCAAAGGTACCCCTTTCAACGTTGTCAAGACAATGGGTTGTTGGTCAGGCAAATCTTTTGCTCTCTACCTGTGTCATCACACACTAATCCTGGCCCTGTACTTGCACAAATCCCAAAACACTGCTGTGCAGCTCAACCATTTCATAGTTCCCCCGGTCCGCTAGAGTGAGCCTCCTCCTTCCATTTGGGGTTCTGCTTCACTGCATGCGTCACAGGCTCCTTCCATCTGGGTACACAGCTTGCTCTCAGCAGGTTGGCTCAGCCTTGGACCAAAAAGCCATTGCAGCTTTTGCCCATCCTTCACTTGTAGCGTACTCACACATCTGTCCTGTAACTAGCAATCTCATATTGTTTCTCTCTCGTATCATCATGCCCATAGCGACCGTCATTCACAGATGGCTTTCTAGGCTGGTCACGTGTGACCTTCCTAGAATTTAGTCCATGCATGAGTAAGTGAGGCGGTGCAGCCTTGCTATCCAGCAGCATCTTCAGGAACCTTCATTCCTCTGTGCCTTTTCCTCTTTCACCCCCACCCTCCTCTCCCTCTCTCAGGTTCAATGACCAGCGTAATCACCCTGCTTCCCCTGTCCATTGTTCTTCACTTGACCCTGCCTAGTGCCTCAACCTGCTCAGTGCCCATCCTACCCTCATGTTACAGGCTGGGTAGAGATCAAAGCATGATACACTGAGTTACATTGTACCATTGATCGTGCTACTGAAGCCTTTGTTGCAGCAGGACTTCTCTCTACCTTGGACCGGGACATATAGCTGGTATATCCAATGAGCGATTCAGACAGGGGAAACTCAACCATGGAGTAGCTGGGTACCTGTTTTCCTCTTCACTGCTTTGCTTTCCTCTTTTATCCCTGATTTGATCTTATCTTGTACACCACCCTACAGACCTAGTAGAAGTGTCCCACTGCCTTGTGCAGTCCGCAGTATGCCTTCCTGATATTTTTCATTTCTGCTCCCATTGCCTTCAGATGGAGCTTGTAGTTAGTACATTCTTGGATGCTCTTCCCTCCTCCTACCAATTCTCCCATATTGGTAGTTGTTTCCCATACCCCTCATAGTTATGTATAAAAGCGCCACTATCAGTGCTCATGTACTTTAGTTAGATCTACACAATTACCAGCATAACTTACTCATGCTGCTCAAGTGATCGAGGCCCTTCGCCCTGGCCTGTAATTGCCATAGCTGTGTCATTATTGCTTTAACCTTCACCTATTCCCTCCAAATCTTCCTGCTAGCCTTCGCTACCTTGATCGGTGAAGTAACAGCATGCTATCGCGTTAACACCTCGCAGCTTGCTCTCAGCAGGTCGGCTCAGCCTTGGACCGAAAAGCCATTGTGGCTTTTGCCTGTCCTTCACTTGTAGCATACTCACACATCTGTCCTGTAACTAGCAATCTCATATTGTTTCTCTCTCATATCATCACACCCATAGTGAGCGTTATTCATGGATAATATAACTTGTCTACTTTGGATGATCTAGATGATGATAATACTAATGCTAAGAATTACAACACTGAGTTGCTGGTGAAGTGATATACTGGATTCATTAGATTCAATGCTAGAGCTGGCATCATACCACATTTGCCTACTACTTCTTATCATTTTTCCACTTCCTCAAAAACAACATTTGCAAATGAGAAAGTTTTATTCCTTTTGAGGTATATATTACTATCCTAGAAGATTACTTGCCTTGTGTAGAGGCCAGGCTAGCATCAAATGAGAGGATTGATAGGGTATTTGCCAGGTGCACTGAGATAATAATAATAGTCAAGAGCCATATGATATAGTACTGGGTATTTGATTTGTTCTTGTCCCACCATTTAAGAGGACTCTTGACATCCTTGTTCAGTTGTTGAAGATGGTATTTCTTTAGTTCATCTGCTGAGGATATTTGTGCCAGCAAAATATCACCAAAATTGTCAACTGTAAGTAGATAACATGTGTGTTTGAAAAAATACAAATGCCAGTGCTTTTTGAAATTGGCTAGCAAATTACAATATATAGTAAGTAATTATTGGCAAATCATTCCTGGTAGTCAGTATACACTATGCCTGCTGTTACGGTTTGGACTGACATGGCACACCATCAGGAGGACCTCCACTTCGCACTTCAGGAGGCCGTGATCAATGGCTTCTATCAAGGAGTCATCGCCTACATCGACGACGAAGTACTGCCAGGAGGGGACTTCCCCTGGGATGCCATCGAGGACCACTTTGCTACCGATCAAGAGGTTCTCAATTAACTACATGGCTGGTTTGATTGTTTCTCCCTGATTCATTCCATGTTTCGCGCGGGCCCTTGCTGCAATCTCTATTTGCGCTTACTCCATCCTGTACACTGCCATACGGACTCTATTTAACATTCCCACTTACCTAACCATGTATTCTCAGGAACGTGAGAAGCGATCTCATGTCTCTGTCCAAACTTTCCCAAGGACGCTAAACCTCTCCCATAGTCATATCTCTCGTTATGACTACGTATTCCCATCCCCACATACTTACGTATAAATACCCCTAGATAGCGCCATGTACCTTAGTTTGATCTACGCAATTAACCTGCATTCTCATCTCCTCCGCTGTGAAGATAGGTTCTTCTAGCGAGACCACTGTGGACGAACTGGGCTTCCTTTACCAAGCCTTACTGGTCATCCTCTACGTCTATTGCTCCTTATTAGATGAAGAAAGGAGGCAAGAGCGACAGGATGCATATTGTAACAAAAGATCAAACTCCTCCCCTGGCTCCAACTCCTAAGTTTGGAGCCCACCCCCTCCCACCATGTCCTTCCGAAGCTCCCCATCCGACGAATCCTTGGACGACCAAGCCCAGACCCCTACATCCTCGTGCCCTCACCCTTCACACCCCCACCAGGTGGTTCCTAATCCAACATCATCGACTTCTCGCGCTACGCCTCGAAGTAGGCGCATACCAGGTCCCCCGAGCCAAACTGGATCCATCTTCAGCTCATTAAGAACTCGCCTTAGATCTGGCAGTTCCCCAGAACCACAGGTCACGGTCGATACAACACCTGCCACCACAGAGCTTTCTGTCCCTCACCGGAGTGAAGAAGAGACCCCCAACCCTGTACTGACCGAACAGCAGGACAAAGAATACCCAGAGCCGGACATTTCTATCCATGTTGACACGGAACCGCTTCACAACCCACCCCCACGCTCCTATTCGCCTAACCCGTATCTGGAACCAGGCGAGGAACACTTTGGCCTCTTTGATCCAGATGACCACACCCCCCCCTCTCCCAATACCCTCACCCGAATTCACGAAAGGACGCAACGAGCAATTGATAAGGCAATGGCAGACGAAGGAAAGGAAAACAAAGCCGCCCTTCCCAATGGATTCTCTGGGGAAACCAAGGATGCCAACCAATGGCATAATCAGATGCGTGCGTACTTCAACGCCAACCTCCAGATCTTCAACCACACCACTAC